>PISX010009287.1:0-76654 GCA_004024625.1 Mellivora capensis
TTCATTTTTCTGCAAGTGGCTGTCCAATTTTCCCAACACCATTTATTGAAGAGGCTGTCTTTTTTCCATTGGACATTCTTTCCTGCTTTATCGAAGATTAGTTGACCATAGAGTTGAGGGTCTATTTCTGGGCTCTTTATTCTGTTCCATTGATCTATGTGTCTGTTTTTGTGCCAGTACCATACTGTCTTGATGATGATAGCTTTGTAATAGAGCTTGAAGTCCGGAATTGTGATGCCACCAACTTTGGCTTTCTTCTTCAATATTCCTTTGGCTATTTGAGGTCTTTTCTGGTTCCATGTAAATTTTAGGATTATTTGTTCCATTTCTTTGAAAAAAATGGGTGGGATTTTGATAGGGATTGCATTAAATATGTAGATTGCTTTAGGTAGCATAGACATTTTCACAATATTTGTTCTTCCAATTCAGGAGTATGGAACATTTTTCCAGAAAAGACCTTTTTAATTTTTTTTTATTTTTATTTTTTGTTATACCAGCTGCTTTATTATTATTATTTTTTATTTTTTATAAACATATGATGTATTTTTATCCCCAGGGGTACATGTCTGTGAATCGCCAGGTTTACACACTTCACAGCACTAACCATAGCACATACTCTCCCCAATGTCCATTACCCCACCCCCCTCTCCCAATTCCCCTCGCCACAGGAACCCTCAGTTTGTTTTGTGAGATAGAAAAGACCTTTTTAAAAATTTAGGAGGTAGGAGTGGGACTTGGTTAAGAGGAAAGAGAAAAAGTATTTAGAGACTAGTGAGGAATTCCTCCCACTGTCTTTTCAAGACACATTCCATGCCTGGGAGGGAAATGATAGGGCAACAGACACTTTTTGGGGGGGGGCAACAGTCATTTTTTTTAAGGGGGATCCCAGAGTGTAGAGGATTTGTGTCTTTTTTTTTCAGGACCAGGCCAAAGGGCACTGCATGCCTCAAAGAGAAGCTCAGCTGGAGCCAGAGTATGGATTAGCAAGAGAGATAAGAAAAAGAACAAGGGAGGAGACTAGAGATAAGAGTCTGAGATGATTTCCTATTCTGCCAAAGCCAGAGTTTTGGGTTAGTTTTCAAAAAGGGAACCGAAATGAGAGAAAGAGAGCCAGAGAACTGAACAATCTTCCCCATTCAAATGAGGAGAACCTGAATATGTCCATGAAAAACCATGGATGCTGGATGTCAGCTACCCATGTAATCTTGGCAAAGGACAATGGTGGGAACTGGCTGACCCATCACATCACTGTGCAAACCTGGGAGAATGGAGAAGGGCCAGAGACCTAGGAGCCCCTCTCCTCTGTAACCCTTCCCTACCTTGATTTCTATGGTGCTAGCTGAGCACCTTCCAGAAGCTGAAGTTATCCAGACAGAAGGGAACAGGGTGGGAGTGAGGGGAAAAAATTCTGCTACTGAGAATTTACAGGGGAAAAAGAAAAGTGTTTTTTGTTTTGTTCTGTTTTGTTTTGTTTTAATCTGGAATTGACAGGTTTTCTAAATTTGCAAGATTAAATGATTTTTGTTTTGTTTTGCTACTGAGAGGAAATGGAGAACTATCAACAGTGCAGCATTTGGTTCCAGGGAATGATCAGTACATCTTTTTCATCCCATTTTTGTCTCTAACCTTCACCCCAGCTTACACTTACAGTGAACACTTCAGTACCATACAAGTAGTATGACGGGCCCCAGGAGCGGGGGTGCAGATTACCTCTTTAGGGAAAATGCAATATGGGCCAGAATGTTCACATAACTTGTGAGTCTCAAATAGGCAGGGATGAGGGAATGGCATTTGGGGTCTGAATCAAAGCAGATAGGCTGGAGGGAGGCATGGAATAGGAGCATGGGGAAGGTCAGCCTGGAAGAAAAAAATGGTTCAGGGAGTAGTTGGGACATTGGAACTCAATCCCTCATCACAACTGAGGAACATACTAAGGAACAACTGATTGGTTTTCTGCTCAACATATAATTTTATTCTATAACCCTTGGGGACAGTGAACTCACTATTACACAGAAACCATCATTTCTCAAAGAGGTGATGGAGAACCCTCTTTGTCTTCTGTGGTGGAACCCATTTTCCTCATTTCCCTGGACACGTGACTTACATCCTCTGCCTTGAGTTTCTTCATTATGAAGTGGGGATACTGAGAGGAACTACCTCATATGTTTGTTGTGATAATGACACAAACTAACACGTGCCTGGCACATAGCACACAATCTGTAATTAGCATAATATTTGTTTTAAATAAACTTCACCAATCTTGAGAAAACGAAGTAGTAAATATTCTAGTACCTCCAGGTTCCTGGGTTCAGTAGAGGACACAGAACCATGATTCCAGGTCTGGGCTAACTGAGGTTATGTGAATAAGAAATCCTTATAACCCCGACTTGCAATTATAAATAATATTTTACAGCTGTCCCTTCTTTGTTACAAACAAGGATGTTGTTTGGCAGCTTTGTCTTCCCAGGAATTTTCTTTTTTGAGGTTTTCTTCCTGTGCTCCTTTCCACTTCTGAAATTTTTTTTTGTTTTTTCAGATAAGGATTTCTTATTGTATAGATTTTTTTTTTAAACTGATTTTAGGATTCTCTGACAACTAAGCTTTTAGATGCCTAAAAATAAATAAAATAAAATAAAATAAAATAAAATAAAATAAAATAAAATAAAAGCAGGCAATAACATAATCCCACTTTTTGCTTTTTTAGCACTCATACATTCAGAACCCTTTACATTCTCTTTCTCTTTTCTTTCCTTTCCTAGTGATGATTTGCTGACAATAAATATTGACATATTGATGGTGAAGACTGAATTGAGTTTTGTTACGAAATTCTATGGACTCTGCTTTCAAGGTACTTTCAAGACTCTGGAGAGGTTTCACCTCTTCCACTGTCACTGCTACAGTCCAAACAACCATCAGGTGTCATCTGGATCATCACGACATCCTCCTAACTGACCCTCCCCCTTGACCATTCTCTAGCATGCTGGCCCCCTTGCATTTCCTAACTGTGCTGAGCATCTTGGCTCCTTAGGTTCTTTGCATCGGCTATTACTCTTTCTGAAAGACTCTTCCTTCAGAGATCCACATGACTTGCTTCACTTCCTTCATGTCTTTAGACAATGGTCATCTTCACAACAAAGTTTGTCCTGATTATCTCATTTCAAATTGCTGATAGACACTTCTCCACTCTCGGATCACATTCCTCTGACAGTGTTCTGCCTTTCTTCCATAAGAGTTTCCTTTTCTCATATACTGTATAATTCATGTACTTACTAGAAAGTTGTTAATTTTCTGTCTCCTCCCCTCCCCCCCAAGACAGAAATTCTTCCCTTCCTTTATCCCCTTAACTTATCCCAAGGTCCTAGAATGCCACCAGGAATGTAATGATCCCTGAGTAGGTGTGTACAGAATGAGTGAAAGACAGATGGCTTCTGTATTGAAAAAAATATGAAGAGGTTATTTCAGTTTTTGTACATACAAATGGTTTTCTTTTACTAATATATAATCTTATTATAGCTTGGAGATCACATTGCTTAGTTCTATAGGAATTAAATTAAATGCTAAAATTCCTTTTTAAAAAATATTTATTTATTTATTTTTAGAGACGGGGATGGGGGAGAAGGGGCAGAGGAGAGAGGGTCTTAAGCAGACTCCACGCTAAGCGTAGAGCCTATGGGACTTGATCTCATCACCCTGAGATCATGACCAGAGCTGAAACCAAGAGTTGGATGCTTAATAGACTGTGCCACTGAGTGCCCCTATATGCTAAAGCTTTTGAATTTATACAAATGGAGATAACTGGTAGAGAATATTCAGATTCAGATTATGTATCTCTCAATTTTGTGTTCCCTTCTCTGTCAGTCTCTCTTTCTAGGGCTAGTGTGATTCTGTGTGTAGACTATAATCAAACTTATCTATTCCACTCAGATATATAATTGGTCTTATGGGGCACCTGGATGGCTCAGAAATTAGGTGTCTACCTTCAGCTTAGGTCATGATCCCATGGCCCTAGGATCAAGCCCCCCATTGGGTTCCCTGTTCAGTGGGGAGCCTGCTTCTCCCTCTCCCTCTGCCTGGTGCTCCCCCTGCTTGTGCTCTTTCTCTCTCTCTCTCTCTCTCTCTGTGTCAAATAAATAAATAAAATCTTTAAAATAATTTAAAATAAAATAAAATTGGTCTTGAGATTCTGATGAAGTTTGCAAATCCAACATTTTCCTGAGTAAAAGAGCCATGCAAATTAACTAAAAGGACAACTCATAAAGCATACATCACATCAGACAAGATTCTATTTTATGTGAATTAAAGTCCTGTTGAATTTCATTTTTTTGCTACATATAAAAATGATTTGAAGATAAAGCATATTTTAGACATACAAATGTTTGAACGTGGGAAGTAAAGCCATTCTGTAAGACTTTCCAAATAAGTTTAAGTTGGATAGGAGGAGAGAATGACCATTTGGTAGAAATTGTGAAATACTAAAGGTATGAATGTGGGTGGATTTGGGAGAGATTTAGCTCACTGATCCAGGAGCTCTTTGAATAAATCTGTTTTATAGACTTAGACTCTTGAATGTTTGCCATATGACAATATTTGTTCCATTTGGGAGGGATGGATTTGGCAAACTCTTACTATTGTTTCTTGGGAATGGTGCATGAAAGTTATATTCCATGGAGAAAATATGCCCAATTTATAAGACATAGAAGTTTGAAATAAATTGAGAATTTTTTATATTTTTCCTCTCTGTAAAAAAGGATGCATGGTAATTATGTATTAATATTTTTAATAAAAGAAATTTTTCATTAAATGCCCCAGTAAAATCAGACAGATTATGATTAGATGCTATCCTATCTAGGTTATAAATAAAGAGCAAGGCCTCAAGCTTCTGCCTCACTTTTAGGGAAGTATTATCATGTCTTGACAATGGAACTTGGACATAGACATGTCTCTCTTTTCTGCCACTTTTTTAAAGATAAGAGTACTTCATCTGTTCAGAATTTTGAAATCAAAGGAAGTCTCACCAGAAAATGATTGAGAAATTAGTGTGAGTGTTACATCATTATCACATGAACTGTATGAACTTAATAAAAATTTAGGGGAAAAAAATCACACTATCATTGATTTCTATCTCTTTGGATTCTGATTATTTTATTGCTCTTGAAAAGGTTCAATTGATTATTAGGGACTGGTGAAAATAAAAGGGTTTTCCTGATTTTGGCAAAGATTTCCGAAGAGGAAATTTGTCACATAAGAACTTGAGTAATGTGGGTATGTTATAACTTACATCTTACTCACAGTGAGTTTTTTAATATATAGTTTACTAGATTAACCAAGGATTATGAGCGAAAGAGCAAAGGACAACTGTCTTAAATGTAGATCTATGTAGGTACTAGGGGGATTTAATATATGATGCATCATTAGCTAACTTCCATTCTTCATGGCTGTTAGTCTAGGGATTATCTTCCAGGAGGTATATGCTGAGATCTCATCAGAATTATAAAGGCAGTTGGCATGATAGGAAACTTATGTTGTTTAAAAAGTTGTATTCAACATTAAAGTCTTATACATTGAAAAGCGATAACAACAACAACGACAAAAACCAAAAACGTATTTTTAAAATTATGAACTATAAAAAAATCTAGCTTGATAATAGTTTAGGTCATGGATACATAGCTACTAGAGTAGTAAAATATTTGGGGTGAGCCATGCAATTAATAAGATCAGTGGTATATGTCTATCACTTATTATTTTTTGTGTGTGTGCATGTAAGGTATGATATCCACAGGTAGCTCAATTATATACCACAAATATTAGTGAAAATAAAATCCCAAATCTTTGTGAGAGTTTATGATATCCTACATGCTCTGGCCTTGGGCCAGTAGTAGCTCTTCCCATTTTTCACTGTTTCCGATTCACCTTTACATTGCAGCCCCCCTGCCCGAATCATCCTGTCCAGCATCATCATGGCTCCCTACTTATTTACCTCATTCAGATTTCTGCTCAGAAGTCACCCATCAGAGATGCCATCATGCAAGACCTCCACCCCAACCCTTCTCATTGCTCTCTAGTCCCTTTCCTTATATTTTCCTTTATGCACTTATTCTGCTAACATATTATATATTTGGTAGGTTTTTTAAAATTAATTTTCTGTCTCCATCAATGGAATATGCAAGAACAGAGGTACTGTTTTGGTCAGTGTACTACCAGAGCTTAGAACAGTTCCTGGACCAGAGTAGACATTCAGTTGGTAATTGCTAAATCAATGGATGAGTTGGGTGAGCAATTGAGCAGCCTTCAACATCAGGAGATTCTTGAAATCAACCCTTGCTATACCATAGTTCAGATAGTCATTATACCCTTCTTATTTCCCTTTTTTGTCTTCTTTAATTTTTTTAAAATTTTTCTTTGGGTATCTGAATTTAGCAACCAAAACAAAGTAAATAAACAAAAAACAAACTCTCAAAATATTTTATGAGACTTATGCCAAGTTCAGCCTATACGTATTGCAAGGAATGGCATCCAATTTAATACTATGATCTACATCAAAGCTGCTGAGCCATGTCTCAAACTCACCTTCATTACTGAGCACTATTTGGCATAAAAATCGGGATATATTATTTTTAAAAGCAAGATATTTTCCCAAGGTTAATCATTTGTTTTTCATGAGTTTAGATATCCTGAAATATACAGTGGAAACTCTTCAAGGGCTTTTAAAAATTAATTGAGTGCCTGGGTGGTTCAGTCTGTTAAGCATCTGCTTTAGTCTCAGGTCTTGATCTCAGGACCCTGGGATCAAGCCAGGCTCTCTGCTCAGCAGGGAGTCTGCTTCTCCCTCTCCTTCTCCCTCTGTGCTCTCCCTCTCTTTCAATAAACAAATAAAATCTTTTAAAAAATAAATGAATTGTAGAAAATAGGAAAAAAAAACCTCAAAATGCTGAAGAAAATTTTCACAAGACTTTTTCTCATAAAAATATTGATTTATCTTATGTTTCTGTCAGATGCATAACTGATAGTTTAGCTGACAATATTTTTCATTTTTGTAGATACTCATTACTTTATGTTGTTCTTAGTTCTGATGACTCTTCTGATGAAGAACATGGTGCCTAGCTATTTATTTAATGTAGAGAGAATAATTTGTTTTCTCAAGTATTGGGGTCAAAATTGTTCAAGTAAAATTAGCTAAACTAAAAATCAAAAACCAAAAACCAAAAAAACAATAGAGTAGGCCTGTGGCTTGCTGGAAATGCTACTCCAGACATCAAGATTTATATTTTAGAATATCAGAGGAAAAATCAGATCAGACATCTGAAAAAAGACCACTGCCAACAGAGTTAGACATTTAACATATGAATTTTGGACTTCTCAAGGCATTGAATCCTGGATGCCATGAAAAACTCCAGTCAATTGCTTATTCTGTTCTCCCTGGAGAAGCTGTACCTGAACTTTGAGCAAAGTCAGGCCTCACAGGAAATGAAAGGCCCTTCTTGACTTGCTGTGGCTTTGAAAGAAAAATCTCTTGAAAGTCATTTCCAAGGAAATAATTAAATCTGAATTAGAGTAATTTAAAATGATTAGTGAAATTATTTTTATAGATAAAAAATGCTACTTAGAAACATGTCAATCTCACTATTTAAACACTTTTTTGTGGGAAGATGTTTAAAAGAAGTTTTTATCATTCAATAAAATTTTTGGTAATCAAAGTAATTTTCAAAAAATCACTTTAGAAAATTTTACAGTAAAATCTCAGTTTATTCTAAAATATGTGAATATGTTTCACATCAGATTTTCCCATATTACCAACACTCATTTGTAAATCTTTTTTCTCTGCACTTTTGGCTGTGAAAATAAAACAGTGCAACCAGTTTGATGGCAAAAGTGTGTTTTATCTTCAGATTTACTTAGAATTGAAAATATTATAATTAGCAACTGACACAAATTTGTGATTCAGCTGTTATCTGATTGAAGTAAGAAGAAAATATTTATTTTAATATTAAAACAATGTTTTCTTCTTATGTAAGGGCCTACTTAGCCAGAGCGAGCCATTTTGTTGTTTATGCAATAGACTTGGATTGACCCTGCCCCCCTCCCCCCAGAGGAACTTACTTAGAAACAAGTCTGGGAAACCAGTAAAATATGACTGACCAGCCCCTGATAACAGAGACCATATACCAGGAGGTGTCAGGTCAGGGGGAGGTAACAGAGCCCAGAATACAAGAATGAGTCAAGCCAGGTGGAGGGATCCAATCAGGAAAGCACCGCCCTAACCACCCAAGAATGTGAGTCCTGCCTTTTGGGCACCAATTCTTACCAGAGTGATAGGCTAGTTCAAATAGCTACTATGGGGTGAATTGTAATTCAACTGGCCACCTGTGTGTGGCCAGGCTCAACCACATGACCTTTACTCTATAAAAGTTAGTCTGTGAGGCTGGGAGGGGTCGCCTCTTTGCAAGAGACGGCCCTGGCCGGTCAGTTTGATTCTTGGTGCTTGGTGCGAAATAAAGCTTTTCTCGACCTTCACTTTGTATCAGTCTCGCTCCTTTGACCATGGGCCCAACACTTATAGTTATCATTGCTCTGGGCTTAGATTTTTCTGAAATTTTAAATAGCATTAAAGGAAAGCAAGACTTTTTTTTTTTTTAAATCAGACTAAAATATTATACAAATAGAAAGAAAATGACATATGGAAGTACTACTTGTGAACTCAAATTCCTCTTCACTTGGTAATGAGAGTAAATGTGTCACAGCAGAACCCCAAATCTAGAGGTACTCTGAGCCACTATGTAACCTGAGATGCAGAAAATCTAGTCTTTTTCTGGAATCTTCTCCCTTCCTTAGTACTCATTCTGTCTGCAGTTCCTGGGGAGACTAGTTCACACAGAAATATAAGTGGGAGAGTCCCTCTGAAGCTGGAATAAGTGCCCTTCTCTCCCTGCCCCTACAATAACCTTGCTTTGCACCTTGGACTGGCCACTTCATAGCGTAATTTTCTTTCCCTCTTGTTCCTTCCTTCTTTCCTCCCTCCCTCCCTCTTTCCTCTGTCCTACCTTTCTACTTCCTTCCCTTCTTCCCTCCCTCCTTTTCTTCCTCCCTCCCTTCCTTTTTTCCTTCCTTCCTTTCAATATATTCTAAACACCTATATGGCAGGCATTATGTGAAATATTTTATAAACTTATTACCACAAGTGCTCAACAACCTAAACACATTTGCCTCTCTCTTTTAATAGTACCCATATTCTTTTCCATAAGATTTTTGTGTCATTCAGAACACTAAACTCACTGTAAATTTGAGGAGAGGAAACCTCGTATCTATTCAACAAATATCAGGAATTCCCATTCTTTCTCCTTAACCATCTCAACAGGATATGAAAGCAAGAAATGAAATCTTCCAAATCAAAGGAAGTGTCTCAGCAAATGTTTCAGTGTGTCTGAGACACACTGGAGATTTTCTCTCAGGGACAGTCTGCTCAGTGCCTACAAACGATCTCTAGGGGGTGGTGTGGTTTAATGCTGCAGCTCTCCGGGTTGTAAAACATGCAAAATCTCAGTATGTTTGTGGGTTGGTTTCTCTCTGGCTAATGAACTGTTTCTAGAGAAAAAGTCACTCAAGAGAAAGCAAATTGTGTTATTTTATCATTCCCTCTTTGTCTCCTTTTCTAGCATGTGATACGTGGAAAGAGGGCTCTCAGGACACTGAGTTCTACTTAGTTTGGGAGTAGGAGAGTCACATTTAGGGCTGATGGCAGAGGATACTGGATTCAGAAGAAATGCCTTGAATGGGAGATAGATTTTCTTGTCAAGTGTCACTGAGGAGGCAAAAGGGGAAGGAGGGATGGGGGGGGTGGGGTGGAGGGGGTTCCTGATATTGGTGAGACCGTGGTTGGTTTCCTTCTAGATTTTAGAATGAGCTGAGAGCATTACATGACTTAGAAAGACTCTTGGGTGCGTATTTGGTGTGCAGCATTAGTGAGGTGACCCTGGGGAAAAGGGAACCTGCTAGAGGGCTAAAAGGGATAGGGAGATGGGGATGGGGAACAGAACCAGCCCAGGTTCGCTGTCAAAACCCACACTGAGAGATCTAACCCCTCATGATACTCTCCCTCTCTGTGCAAATTCAAACACTATGGGGCATTGTTGGATAAGTATTATAAAATGGATAGTAGAGATTGTATAATTTTGGTTCATGTTGTGTTATTTTAAAAAATCTTAAAATAATTTTTAGAAATGAATAGCCTTAAAATCTGGGCAATGTAGAGAGAACATGACTCTATAATCCAGGAATTTTCATGCCATCATTTTATTTAACAAAAGGTTATATTGGCACTTCCTGAATAACATTCTTTTTTAATATAAGAATAGAAAATGTGAAAGAGTTTTGTAGACAAACTGACATATTTCAGATACATATTATTATTATTTTTTAAAAGATTTTATTTATTTATTTGACACAGAGAGATCACAAGGAGGCAGAGAGGCAGGCGGAGAGAGACACCAGGGGAAGCAGGCTCCCCGCTGAGCAGAGAACCTGATGCGGGGCTCGATCCCAGGACCCTGAGATCATGACCTGAGCCAAAGGCAGAGGCTTTAACCCACTGAGCCACCCAGGAGCCCCTCAGATATATATTATATGTGTATTTATATAATTATGTAACATAGAATTATTTTATAGTAATAATATATAATACATATAAAAAACACAAGATATATAAATGTATCTTCCACGGTGTGTTCTAGTACAAGTTTGAAAGCAGGAGAAATTAGTTAATTCTCTGGTATTTAGGAAGAAAATGTTTGAAATTTAATTGTCTTTGGTTGGAAGTAGTGAAAGGGCTAGAGGTCCTATAGATAATAGGAGAAACAAAGCCTTTGAGTAAATCATATTTTCAAGAAATATTAGTCACTAAAAACTCGAAGAAGCTTTGCAAAACTACTCTATGATGTAAAGCTCAAATCAGTGGAACAATTTTGTCTCTCTTTCCCAAGAGGGTATTACTAACTTGTGTTACCATGAGCTTTGTGCCCTCTAGTTATCCTGCATCTCACTCTGCCTCACAGTAGGACGTGAGAAATGCTCAGATTTTAATATGAGGATATACTAAGTGATACTACCAAAGGCAGATTTCCTGGAAAGCTAATGAAGCTTAAGCTCTGGGGTCTCTCCCTTCCCCAAACCTCTGTGGAGCTTGGAGTTTCTGAGAGTTTCAGGTATTCTAGATGAGAAGCAGAATCCAAGCTGTAACCTGGAAGCATTTTTGTGGAAGAAATCCTAGTAATCACCTCAATAGATCTCAAAAGAAAGGGACCTAATTGTATAAGCCTTCTGTAATTTATTGGGATTTTCAGTCTCATTCTAAGTGTTCACTTGTGTGAATTTTGTATTTTTAATTTGTTCATTTTTCATGAAGATGGCCTCTCAAATTGTGTAAGCTTAGGTTTGATCAAACCTGGATTCACCCCCAAATGTAATAAGTAGATGCCAATTGTATAAAAGGTCAAACGTAATGAAAATGGGTTTTGTTTTGTTTTGTTTATTTGTTTGTTTTTGTTTTTTTCCTCATATAATACTACAGAATAGGTGAACAGGTTTATGGGGAGCCTTTCTCCATATAGTCATTCAGGGACCCAGGGGAATAGACATTCTACCATCCCCAATATGGCTTCTAAGGTAATTGTGGGGTCATCAACATCCTAGGCAGTCAGAGGAAACAAAACAAAACAAAAAGCTGGTACAGGGGAGGATTCTGGGGACAGCCTGGGAGTGATGCTTTTCACTCTTGCTCACATTCCATTGAGTCAGTCATATTTCATAACTAAATTTAAGTGAGGCAGGGAAATGTCATCCAGTGGGGTGCTCAGGAAAGAGAGGAGAAGATGGATTTTTGGTACATCTCTGCAACAAGCAAATTCCTTTAATATTTTTCACAGTCTAGTTACACAGACTGTGTAGATACATTTTTTGTATATAACCATTTTGCTGAAGCATGAGAAAAACTTCTAAAAAACATCTGGAATGAGATTTTAAATCTCAGTCTGGAGCCAACTTACCTAGGAATCATTAAATGAACACATGTACACTTAATGCTTACTTACATTCTAATGTGGACTGGTAACTGAGTCTTCTGAATGGGAGTTGGCTAATCTAGACTTTAGAATCTAAAGAGATGGTTCATAAAGTGGCACCAGGAAACAACAAGATTAGGTGCCTCCTACCTTCTTTCAATGATTGGGGTCAGGTGAAGACCTGAAACAATAGCATCACTGTAGCTACTTAATCGCCAACTGCTGAACTAGGGAAAACACCCTATGAAATAGAAATTAATTGTGCAATACTTTTCAATATGTTTGCTTAAAATGAATGTGCAAATATCGTAAGGATTGATGGTACCTATGATGACATCACTTCATATGCAAAGAGGACATAGAATGCATAGAAAATCCACTGGTTAGCAAAGAAAGTGACTTTCAAAGTGAATGCAGAGGTCCCTAAAATGAGAAGTGTAATGCTTACTATATAGAATTTTTTCAAGAGTCAAATTAATGAAATAATGTATATAGATGATCTTTGCTAGTTGTAAAGCACTATAGAAATACAAAGAATTCTTGGGGCACCTGGGTGGCTCAGTGGGTTAAGCCTCTGCCTTTGTTTCAGGTCATGATCTCAGGGTCCCGGGATGGAGCCCTGCATCCATCAGGCTCTCTGCTCAGCAGGGAGCCTGCTTACCCCTCCCCCTCTGCCTGCCTCTCTGCCTACTTGTGATATTTCTCTCTCTCTAAGAAATAAATTAAAAATCTTAAAAAAAAAGAGATACAAAGAATTCTTATTGTTGTTTTTAAGTACTATTCTAAAATTTTCATAAGTTCTTCTTAACCTAAACAGTATGTAGTAGATGGCTAAAAATGTATTTGTTTGAAGACAATTTTATGACTTGAGGTTTTTTTTTTCCCCCAGTGATAGGCTTTTAAAGCTTATAATTTTCAGTGGAGAATATGATTTGATATATTTGCTTTGCACATGACTTTCTGGAATGGCAACTAATGCTTAAGAGTAGAGCAAATTGAGCCTGAAAGCTGTATTTACTTTTGAGAAGTAAAATACTTCTTGTTCCTCAGGTCGTTTTTTCTTTCCCCTTTAAAAATTCTCATCAAAATCAGAGATTTGGCTTTATAAGTCAGTCTTTTTTCCATTTTCACTGGTGCAGATTTTCTGCTAGATAAAAGTAAGTAATGCTTATATGTTTTATTACTATAACCTGGAAGATAAAAGATGGATAAGAACGTGAAGTTTTAAATAATAAAGAGTAAATTATCAGACACTCAAAGCAGCAGATACAAGAAACAGCTTAATAATTGCAAGATGTTTACTAGAAATTTTATATAGAGAGAAGCTAATAATATGCTCTAATAAGAACCTTGATTATCCATTTCAGTCATCGGTTAATGGTTTGGTTAGCCATTGGTTTGGCCAATGTAACTTAGAGTTGATGACGATGCCTCATCCTTTTCCTTTCTAGCAGATTCTGTCTAAAGCTTCTAATTCTCATCTAACAATGTAAACATTAACTAAAAAGCAGTGATTACTTGATTTTTTTTAAATGTTCAGATGCATCAGGAAGTTCTGTTCACTATGCCAATGCTGCCCTGAAAGTTTTAGATTTATTTTTAAGGAGCCTCTATGTATGTTAAAGAATATTTACTGGAGCTCAGAAACTGCTGCACCATTTATATGAAAGCAAACAGGAATTTGTAAAAGTGCCTTAGGTTAAAAAAAATGATAATAATAATAAGTAACACAAAAGTCTTTAGAACAAAATCTCTTTACTGGAGGTAGAGAAGGTGGTGGGAAAGTAAATAACCAGAGTCACCAAATAGCACAAGGTCACTAGACAATAAGATAAGTAATAAAGAACAAATCTAAAAGTACAGAGAGTGACTATAAGACTAGTAGGAAGTTGTTGTCAGGTGTTATAGCTAGGGGTGACTTCTTAGAGGAAGTGAAGTTTGTGTGAGCTTTGACACACTGATCAAGTTTGCTTCAATACAGACACAAGGAGCAGCAAAAGCATTTCAAATGTAAGTCTCAAAAAAGCAAAAAAAAAAAATTCAAAATAGGAATTATTAATTACTTTTAAGGATAAGTGAAAAATTATTCTCCAGCAGAACAGTGAGAAGATATAATACAAAATGTAAATTGAGCCATGCTCGTACACCCGACAGAGCAAGGGAGGCTTTATTCCTTAAAGCAGTGGAGCTGGTCTTCTGCTTCCAAAACAATGGAATAGGTATATTTTTCTTGATTTTTCTTGTTAAGTAAAATCTGTATGTTTACACATACAGGAAATGTAAGATGACTCTGAAAGGTGGAGAGAGGAAGGCAAACCAGCAGCAAATCTAAGGATCCAAGGAACAACATGGTGATGGGTTATTTGGGTTTTACTTTTGCCTCATATATCCTGGACTTGGAGATGAAGCCAGCAATCTAGAAACACCAAGAGACACAGAAGAAAAATAACCAAACAGAACACCTCCGACAATAGCTTGCTCTTTCTCTAGACAAAGAACCACGAAAGAAGAAGCCAAGCAAGACAACCATGAGACAATAACAGGTCTACCTCAGCCAGTCACACAGGAAAAAAAACGTGGCTCTACCCTCATCCCTGCCAGCAGAGGTCAGGTGGGGAGCTTAGCTTCCACCTTGCCAGATAAGCACAAAGCACCCTTTCCAGGGTGATGTCAGAGAAATCTGCGTAGGGACCTGAGTCATCCTATGGAGTGGTAATAAGTCCACATAATGTTAGCAGTATTGGTAGTTAGTGGTGTTAATATACTTAATAGAGGCCACATAGGGAGCAATCACAAGGCGTTCTTATCAGTCCCAGGCAGGGAGTTACCGCTGGAACTCTAATGGGGAGCTGGAACTCCCAACCCTGCCCAGCGGTTGAGAACCAACTCCCACTCCCTCTTCAAACCTAGGAGTCAACAGGAGCTGAGGGAAACCTTGGCTGAGGGATTCTTGAACATTTACCCCAGAGAAATGAAAACTTATGAGGCCCTGAGTGGCTCTGTCTGTTCAGCATCCAAATCTTGATTTTGGCTCAGGTCATAAGCTCAGAGATTAAGCCCTGTGTTGGGCTCTGCACTGGCCATGGGGCGTGCTTGGGATTCTCTCTCTCCTTCTCCCTCCAGCCTTCCCCTGCCCCACTCTCTCTCTTACACACACAGACACACTCTCTCTCCGTCTCTATTAAAAAAATAAAGAAAGAAAGAAAAAGAAAAAAAGACAACTTATATTCACCCAAAAACCTTTACACAAGCATGTGTCGTAGCTTTATTTGACATCACTAATCACTAGAAACAACCCAGATGTCCTTCAGCTGGTGAATGGTTAAACTGGTACATCCGTACCTTGGAATATCACTCAGCAATAAAAGCAAAAGAACTATGGCACAGCCTGCATGGATCTCGGGAGATTTACTGAGTGAAAAAAGCCAATCCCAAAAGGTTACACAACGTGTAATTCCAGTTAAATATCATTCCTGAAGTGATAAAACTACCGAAAGGGAGAACAAATTAGTGGTTACCAGGTGTTAAAGAGAGGGTGGGAGTACGAGGAAAATGTATGCAGTGGGGTGTCCGGCTGGCTCAGTCAGTAGAGAATATAACTCTTGATCTTGGGCGTGTGAGTGCGAATCTCATGTTGGGTGTAGAGTTAACTTGAAAAAAACTTTTTTTAAAGATTTTATTTATTTGAGAAAGAGACAGAGCATGAGCAGGGCGTGGAGGAGGCAGAGGCAGAGGCAGAGGGAGAAACAGACTCTCCACTGAGGAGGGAGCCTGATATGGGGCTCCATCCAAGGATCCTGAAATCACAACCTGAGGCAAAGGCAGATGCTTAACTGACTGAGCCACCCAGGAGCCCCTAAAAATAAAATCTTAAAAAAAAATGTATGTGGCTATTAAGTGAAATTTGAGACATTCTTGTGGGGATGAAACCATTCAGCATCTTGATTATGAATACCAGTATGATCTTTGTGATATTGCAATGTTATATTTCTGCATCGCCATAATTTTCTCATTGCTGGACGTTGGATGAAGAACATAGGGGATCTCTCTATTATTTCTTACAAAGGTGATGAGATGGTTGAGTGGTTAAGGTGATGGACTGCTAATCCATTGCTCTCTGCACATGTGGATTCAAATCCTATTGTCAGTTTTCCCTCTGAGGCTGGGGAGTGAGGTTTCAATGCTTTGTGAGGGAAAGGATTCATTAGTGCTTGTTGGAAGTGGTTATGGGGCAGGGGAAGAATGGGAGTATATTATTTCTTAAAACTGCATGTGAGTCCAAATCACCTCTTAAAATTTTAATTGAAAAAATGAGGAGCTAATTAGGTGGTTTTTGTTGTTCAAAAAGTTGCAACATAAGAATAGATTGGAAGAAAGAACCTGAAGGAGGGGGGCCAAATAGGAGACCAACATTAAATTATCAGCCATTAGTTGGAAAACCAACTTATCATAAGTTTTCAAATATTTATTCCATTAGTATCATACTGTTTCATGAGAATAGTTGACTGGTGTTAGTTATATAGGTTTACAGAGCTACTGCTTTCCCAGCTACTGCTGTCCTTTACCAAGAAGAGCTCTGTCTTCCCTAGGATGAAGTTTCCTGCTCAGTAGAACTCAAAAGCCGAGCAGAATGGAAACACGGATTAAGACGCAAATCATATTTAGCTCAATTATTGCAGCAGTAACAGAAACAGAATGGGTCATTAGGATGATTTTACCATAAACATATTTTTTAACCAACCGGAAGTAGGTATGAAGCATCCTTATGTCAAGGGACACAGACTTTAAATATAACCTAATCCTAAAGCCAATTCTGGGATGGTTAGTGTTTGGCTAGCTATCTTCAATTAAAGGAGGAGATGAGGAAAGGTGTGAGAAAAGCTTGTGATGGTTGAGATACAGAGTGTATTTCAAATATAATTTAAACTTGGAAACAGAACAAATTGGTTTTCTGTTTGCCTCTATTTACAACATACATTACAATTTTGTCAGTGTATGTTAGCAGACAGGACGAAATACAAATGTGATGGCTTTATATCATCAGGCTAAATATATGATTATTTGCACACAGAAGATACACACGAAGGCCATCACATATAACATTTTCTATTTTGCTTGATGGCACTGAGTGGAGCATCCATCGTCAAATATAGGAAACTCATCTCTGATATTCAGAAGAAGTTTTCAAGGAGACCATAAATGGAGAATATAGAAAAAATAAAATAAAATAAAAATAAATAAGTTGCCCATAGCCTAACCCTTCAGAAAACTAGTCTTGAATGTTGGCACCTTCCTTCTCCAGTCACTTCCAAATGCCAGTATGTTTGCTTTGTTACTAATATGTATTGGTGACCATACTTTTTATACAATATCATATCTTTTTTCCCCCCATGTAATTTACTGTGTCAGACCCAGTTCCAACTCCTTGGCTGGTCTTCACATTAGTTCTGTGCAATAAGGGGGACAGTTCTCCAGTTCTGCTGACTGAGATGTATGTACGGGGAAGAATGTCCAGCAGACAAGGAGAAAATCTCTTGTTACCAGATTTGCTGCTTTGCTCCCTGCCTTTGAATTTGGTTTTAGTGTCATCTGTAGAAGCACAATTGAGTTTATGAGGTGATAAGCATCCCCCCAAAAAATGAAGTGTCAGCATGATACTTAAAATGGAAGAAGTGGAGAATCTGACTTCTGGATGTTTTGGTTGAAAAGCTGGAGCAAAGCCAGCCAGCAGCCAGCTACCTTGGACAGCTTGTTTGATGGAAAAACTAAGCCAAAATTTATTTAAGTCACTAGGAACTGGGTATCTGTTACTTGTTATTTGAAGTAAGTGTGGCCCTCGGTGTGACACACACTACTGGATAATCCTCACGTATATAATTACAAATGCTATGCAATATTGCAGAAAGGATTCACCACAGCTATTTATTTGTGCTTTTGGGGGCGGGTTATCTGCTATGATTGGACTTTAATTTTTACACATAGCATAAGAGGAAACACCCCCACAGGTTCAGTTTCTGGGCCTTATATCCCTGGGTAACTTCACTGAAGTGAACTTACTAGTTCAAAAGATACAAGAAATTGTAAGGTGTTAGATACATTTGAAGTAGTTAAGTTAGATTGTTTTATTTACATACCATTACAGAAAAAAATTAATAGTTTCAAGGACATTCCATGATTTCTTTCAGTCCACAGAGAAAATTGGGACTTAAAGCAGGGTTTCGGTTTCTGATTATTTTCATCTTTCAAGGGTCCTGCACCCACTCCTCTGTAAGGTCTGGACAATAGTACACAGAGAAACTCAGCTAGGGACAACATAAAATATGAAAACTTTTCTTTTAAGACTGTCTACTGCCTTTTTCTGTTAACAGCTTCTCCCTCTTGTCAATTTCTTTGCCTCCATCTGTCAAATATTTTCTGCTAAACTCCAGGGGGTCCAACTAGCACCTCTGGTGCTCAAGGTAATGGGACAAATTTTATCTATCTGAGAGCATTAATCTTGTGGAGGAATTCTCAGACTTTGACACATAACTCCAGGACTACAGGTCTGTGAGATCATTTTAAGAGATCTGTAGGGTTGAAGGGGTGCCTGGGTGTCTCAGTGGGTTTAGCCTCTGCCTTTGGCTCGGGTTGTGATCTCAGGGTCCGGGGATCGAGCCCCGCATCAGGCTCTCTGCTCAGCAGGAAGCCTGCTTCCCCTTCTCTCTCTGCCTGCCTCTCTGCCTACTTGTGATCTCTGTCTGTCGAGTAAATAAATAAAATCTTTCAAAAAAAGAGAGATCTGTAGGGTTTATATTATATTATATTATATCTTATTTTATTTTATATTATTTTGCCTTTTTCATTGTTTCATCTGCAGCAATGATGTAAAAAACCATGATAGGTAAAACCGTTAACATCTTCATTTAAATAAAAGCAGTCATACAAAACCACTAGTTCCCTGTACATGTGACTGCCAAAAAAATTGGCTATTTTTTAAAGTCAACTTCATTTAAAAGTGTCCTTGATGAAGCAATGAACATTTTTTTTTATTTTATTACATTTCAATCTTTGAGGGCAAGACTTCGAACATCCTGTGTGACAAAATGGGAAGTTTTCATGTAGAGCTGCTGCGTTCCAAAGGAGAATGGTTGGCTTTAGAAACAAGCTCTTGTGTGATTAAGCTGTGAGATCAACTGGTGGCTTTTTTCATTAGAACAATATTTTTACTTGAAAGGATATCTGACAAACTATGGTTATTCACACTTGGGCATTTGACAGATATTTTAGTGAAAATGAACAGATTGAACCAAATGGTTATAGTTGTCAATGATAAAATTCCAGCTCTGAAGCAGACTAGACTTTTCAAAAACTTGTGTCAGCGCTTGAGAGCCTGCTAGTTTCCTAGTACTTAAAATACTTTTCTGATGAAATTGATGGTGATATTAGTGAATAGGAAGCTCTACTATTTTCTATTCAATTTGGAAGCTCTTGACAACTTAGCAAACCAATATTGGAGAATGATCAGTGTATGGTGTTATAAAATAAAACATGGGAGAAGACATACTCAACGGGCAAGATAGAACGATGGATTGCAATGTATCCGAATGCAAAAAGTTATTTGTATGTCTTCAAATTCATATGGCAGCTACTCTCAAAAAAAAAAAAAAATACAAGTTGTCAATTTTTGGTGTCATATCAAAAAATATATTCACAATTATCTGGAAGGATTACTAAAATACTCTTCCCTTTTCCAACTGTATCTGGGAGAGCTCAATTTTCCTCAAATAGTTCAATCAAAACAACACATTAAAACAGAGTGAATGTAAAAGTAAATCAGAGAATGCAGCTGCAATTAGTTCAGCCAGACACAAGAGACATTTACAAAATGAACAATCTTTTTTTTTTTTTTGAAAAATTCAGTTACTTATAAAACATGCAACTCGTGTTAATATCTAACAGGTCTGTTATTACTATATTAAAACATAAAGACATATATTTAAATTGCCTCAGTTTTAATTTCTAACACTACCTCTATGTTTATATCCTATAAGTCTTCGGGGTCCTCAAAAATCTCTTACAGTATAAAGGAGTCCTGAGATCAAAAATCATTAAAAAAAAAAAATGGTCTAGCATATTTGTTTTCCCAGGTGACATTTGCATTTTACCACTGTCCTCACTTTTTTAACCCAGAGTAGAGAATTTTAGTGGCCTTTCAAATGTCATCACTGGGAATATGAGGGAAATTGTTTTCATTAAAGAAAATTTAAAAAAAAAAGAAAATTTTAATGCTTCTCAAAATGTCTTTTTCGGCAAAATCTTGAACTGGTTCTTTGTGACAGAAAGCACCTCCTCCCTGAACTAAGCCTCAGGTGGTACAGGACTAACAGGATTTACCTGTCTCTCTCTACAGCCTCCAAAAAGAGATGACAGAAAGCTAGAACTGGACTAACATTCACAAAAAGAAATGCTACATATGAAAAGAGGCTTAGCAGATGCGCGATCCCCCTCATTGGCTATGTAAGTACGGAGACAAAGGCCCAGAAATGTTGCATGACTCCTTTAAAGTTGGTGACAAGTTCGCACATCTTGAGGTGGAACCCAGTTTCCCAGACCCTTATCGATTCCTATTGTTCTTTATAGCTAGAACAGAACTTCTGTTTTAAAATTGTGTTTTTGCTATTAAACATTATGATGGGTGTGACCTTAATCTCATCTTAACTTAATGACTTCATCTTTCACATGATTTCTTGTGGGTAGAATTATACACAATTACTGGTAGTACAGCAGAAGTTGCCGAGCTATTGTTAACTTGAAATGAGGGTAAGAGCAGAATGACCTTTGCTGATCAAATATAGAAGCAGAAGAGGTCCTCCAGATTGCAGAGAGTGAGAAATCTCTCAGTGTACTCAGGCACATCTATGTGCGTGCAGGCCTGCCGCCGCTTGTGAACCTCAGGAGCTCTGGAAGTCGCTGTGAGTTCACATCAATGGCTAACTGATGCAGCCTTTGGTCTGACTCTTCGTTTTGTCATTTCTTTCCATGTTTTTCTTCCAGGACCTGGGTGAGACTAGAATGTCTTGTCTCTGCAGAAACTCCGTCACAGGAAGCCTGTTACTAGTTCAAAGGTATGCAGTCCTTGTCGCCCGAGAATGTTGAATGTGCTGAAAAGTACTCATTTCATTAAAATAAGGCCAATTACTATAGTTTAAGATTCCTTCTTGTATGCATCATTCTTATTTTTGCTTTGTGGTCATATATGGGGCTCTTACCCTAGAACAAATTCTCATGGAGGCATGTAACTGATCATAAAGTAAATAAACCAGGAGAGTGTGAACAAAACAGAATACCTATGATGCCACAAACGGGAAAAAACAAAAACGAAAACAACCTCGCCCATAGGTCTCCCAGTATTTACGTGTCCGTGCAGCAAGTCTTCACACGGAGGGTGACCTTCAAGGGAATGAGCATGTAGCACGACACAATGGGAATCTTTGACAATCATCTCCTGACTTGATTAGTGTTGAGCATTCAGTAATTAAATTCAGAAGGCAGATTTACTTTGAAAATTTAAAGTTCTGTAGTATGTGTGTGTGCATGTGTGTGTGATGGTGGGAGGAAATGGTACATGTGGTGTGTATACTAAAAAATCGCCAGCACTTCACCATATATCCTCAAAACTCGGTTATTTTGAAAAGCTGGAAAAAAAATTCTGGAACCCTCAGATAGCCAAATGATCTTCTTACATTGCATCTGATAAATCACTTGGAGCTATTGTGGGCATAACTATAGGAAAATAACTGGCGCTCCTCCTGCCTTCCCTTGCCAACACACAAATACCCATAGAAACTCAATGTGATCATAGGATGAGAACCAACACATTTTCTCTAAGATTATCTGTATTACTTATATGGCTAAAACTTATTTATTTATGTTTAAGTAAATATTCTTAGTTATTTTTAGTGATCAGCGGGCTCATTCTGTTCCCTACAAGAATTCTCTCTCTTCAGAGCTCTGCCATCTCCAGTGGATTCCTCATACATTGGAATAGAGCAGGAACATTTTTTCCCCCAAAGTCAGTATATTTGGACTCCGCTGCAGAGGGATCAATTACCCAAGTGACAAATAAGACTTTTCATAAGGTGATCTTCCCTCCACAGAGTTATTGCTAAGGACAGAATTATAGAGAGGTTTTGAGTACAAGTTATTAACATGTTTATTTCTGTCTTTGAAAATAAGAATTTTAAGGCTACGAGGATCCTGGTAAACACATTTGGCTTATTATTAAGGACCAAGGTGATAAATAGAAAAGCGTACTCGGAGTACAGATTCTTTTTAAGTTTAGTTACCCAAATACCTCAACAGCATTGCTGATAATTACATCTGACTGTACTTAATATTAATGAAGGTATGTAATTTCTGCAAGAATCAGAATATGTTGTAGCCACTCCACTGGGCTGCTATGTTCAAGACTATGCTCTTTCAGTTAAAAATAGTCTTGCTTAAGGGTTTTCAGAATTCTCAAGCATTTCAATAATCTTGAAGAAAATCAATATTAAAATGAACTATAAAATGTTTATCATTTTTTTTATTCATTTGAGTATCTACTGCTCACTTACCTTGGGATAATTACTCTTTTAGGCACTGGAGATCAAATATAGATTTGAAAAAAGATATGATCTCTGCCCTCAAGAAGTTCACAGTCTAATAAAATTCGGAGACCACAAGGGCTAAGGAATTAGCTTGCCAGACTGCTTCTAGGTTTATGTTACCGGGAATTGCGTTTTGAATGTGCCAAGGCTTAATTAGAAGAAGTAGCTTAAAAGAAGAGTAATTAAAAAAAAAAAAGAAAAGTAATGAGTATTGAATAGAACACATTTATTTATCATTTTTACCAAGACCTAACCCTAGAAATATTTTCTGCCATCTTTGGGCCAAAGTTGGTCAGAAGAAACCAAAAGCCAGACAACAGAAATCTCTTTTTTCCTTATGGCTGTCAGAAAGAAATATATACACTGTTTAGGACTCAATTATGAGAGGATATAATTCCAGTACTAAAATTCTTCCCTCCAGAAAAGCAAAACAACACACCTCTTAAAGGTCTTTGACATGGGAACAACCTTAAGTCCCAAAAGCTCGGGTTCTTTGATATTTTGTTTACTTTTTGAAAGCTATTGTATCAGTCCCAAACAGCCTCAAAAGTAGGGGGAGCAAGTACTTAAATAGGACAATTACTAAGGCAGAGAGATGTGTGAATACCATTCACAACATAGTCTTGCTGTGAGGCCCCCTGGTGCACTGTAGCCTCTAGAACCATAGCACAAGTCTTTCTTCCCTCCCCCATACCCTGCCCTTTTCACCTCTTACTTGCGGCTTTTCAGTCATTCTTAATGCAATTGTTTAGGTAAAATGAGCTACTCTGAAGCTGTCTATATTAGTGTTTACAACTCTTCCTGATCAGACAGGAGCCAAGGGTATGGATGTGTATTGGGTATGTGTTTGGGCAGATATTGATTATCTTAAAGTAAACAGTGACTTCTGAGGGGAAATTGAGCATGTACATATGCTGAAATCTTGGCAAGAAGCAAATAAACACCAAGACCCCATTAAGCTTCTAGTGCTTTTTAAAATGAAGAGGGTAGGGTGGCGCAGTGGGTTGAGCCTATGCCTTTGGCTCAGGTCATGATCTCAGGGTCCTGGGATTGAGGCCCACACTGGGCTCTCTGCTCAGCAAGGAGTCTGCTTCCCCCTTTGTTTCTGCCATCCTCTCTGCCTACTTGTGATCTCTCTCTCTCTCTCTGTCAAATAAATAAGATAATTTTTTAAAAAATGAAGAGGATGATAGTGGTGATGGTGGTAGCCAAGACAACAGGAAAGAGGAAGGATCAGGCAATGTTTAAAAAAGAAGAAAGAAGTACCACGGAGAATACATATTTTTTCAAGGGGAACCAATTTTCAGTTTAGATCGCAATAAAAAAAATTGTCATCCCTCCTAAAGACTGTGGAATAATCCTAAACACCCCCATCTCATACTGTACCTAATGCAGAAACCCTATTCTTAGATAGTTGGGGCCTTTATAACCTGGGATATCCAAATATTGGGCTTCAGGAAATACAGAATCTTTTGAAATGATAGCCAAAATATTGTGTGTGTGTAAATGTGCATTTTCTATTGAAAAGGTTTACATAATTCATTAAGTTCTCATGGGATTCTCTGACTCCAAAATGTTTAAAACCACTGTTGCTGATAAAACACTGTTATCAGAGAACACAGATATAAAACAAAAGATTTAGTATAGTTCAGGAGTGTTACAATATCCCCAACCAGATCAGAACAGAATTTCAACAGAAACGTTTGCATAAAAAGAAATTGCCTAGAAGATGCCCTTTGAACAATGCATACACAACTCTCTAGAGCTCACATGGAAGAGCTTCAAAGCAGGAAGTAGTTACATATGAGTCATAGGCATGAGACTTGGGCTATTTGGGACCTAGGAAGTTAAATACAAGATGATCAGATCAAGTCTTTTATCCACATTGTGTTCTTGGGTTTTAAGTTACCATTTACTGGGCACCTCGTATATGGCAGTTACTGAACTAGACATTAAATGTACGTAAATTTAACACATGCCATTTTCATATATAAAAACATATTCGTTAAGTTTCTTCCTGTTATCTGAGTGTTTTCTATGGGTCTCTGATATGTGTCCCTAGGGCTCTGGCCATAAGATACAGTAATGCTATTTTGTCTGCTCAAGCTGCTATAACAAAATCCTGTAGATTGGGGTGCCCTACAAGCCAAGAACAACAAGTAAACAGTCAATGGCACCCACTTTCCCAAACCAAAGCATAGAACGGGATCATTTATACAAAGCAGACTATGAAATAGTGAAACCAGCTGTGCTGGTATTAGCCAATCACTCATCTCAAGCCTGCGAGATCTCTCCAGAGAGATAGAGGCCAGTGATGTCAGTGGGGTTTACTTTGGAGAGAGTTGCTGACATCTGGTGGATTTGCCCTGCCTCACCACCATAAATCCTTATAGAAGAGCGTGGTAGGATGCTTCACTCTCACTTGTGCCACGTGACAGAGAGAAGTTTCAAGACTCCTCTTTAGAGGTTTTGGGATGCATTCCTTAAGGCCAGGGAGATGTAGGGTGGGGATGTTTCTACCAGGACAAATTTAACATAAGAGGCTGTCTGGAGCTGGAAGACCAAGAAGATGTTGTATGAAGAGCAGACTATTATTCCATCCATGGCAGAGTGAAAATGGTCTTTTGGACCAACAATGGACTTCATGGAAGAGACATAGGCTGGAATTGTTTGGAAGTGACCCTGCCCAAGAGGACGGTCTAAAGGTATGATGGATGCTGCAAAGGGAAAGAATAGCAGAAGTTCAAGTGCTGTGTGGAGAGCCATTAATGCCCTGATATAGGAAACGAATGACCTACTGCTCTAGGTCTACAGTCTAAAGTCCCCAGTATGAAATCAACAAAGCCTGCTTTGGACTTCTGTTTTGTCTATAGAGTATCAACACCATATCACAACTGTACCAATCAGGTAAGCTAATTTTCCTGTTGTCTTTTCTGTCTCTCTTCTATACTCCACCTTAGAATACACCAAAGCAGCATTGTGTAAGTGGAGAAGTAGAACAAGAAAAAGAAAAAGGAAAAAGAAGAAGAAGAAGAAAAGAAGAAGAAGGAGGAGGAGGAACACCTATGCTCTCTCTTCTGTAGATTTCCTGAAGCATGTTTGAGTTGGTGGAATAGAGAAAAGTATTTGGGCAAAAATTGAAATTTTGCTATTATGGTGAATGTTCCTGGATTGGAATTTTTAAAAAGATTTTATTTATTTATTTTGGAAGAGAGAGAGAGAGCATGAGAGCAGGAGGAGGGGCAGAGGGAGAGGAGAGAGAGAATCTCAAACAGACTCCATGCCCAACGCGGAGCCCAACACGGGGCTCAATCTCAGGACCCTGAGATCATGACCCCAGCCAAAACCAAGAGTTGGCCCCTTAACTAAACCACCCAGGTGCCCTGGATTGGACTTTTATATTATATAAAAATAATGTGACTATACATCCTAATTTGCATAAGACAGCCTAATTTTTACCTTATGCCTTTGTGATAATAGCCATCCTTTTCTCTCTCAACAGTGACATAGTTTGAATGATACTTATATAGTTTCCCAATCCAAGAGTGACCCCAAAATATATGATACTTAGGCTGGAAATTTCGTCTACAGATGGGAAGAACAAATGAATCTGTCAAGCACAAAAAGGAGAAGGAGTTGTTTTTTGTTCTATGAAAACTAACAGGAAACTGGAAACAAAGAAGAGATATGTTCCTGTACATTGTATGAAAATACTTATAGTAAATTATGAAATTATATTTCTGGGTTGTAAATGCAACATACTCCAGAGATTGTCTTTACGGTTTTGATCTTATCTCCAGGTAAATGTTTTCTTTTCTTATTGTTATATAGAGATATCAAGATCTATATGGAACCTACATGACTATTACAACCAAGATTCTGGTGACCAAAATGGATGGAGTCATGTAAGCAGATTGTGTTACACAATTTTTATCTAACAGAGTTATTTCTATCGGGGTGTATTTCTCATTACATAAGAGACAAGAAAACTAGAGAAAACTCTACAAAATAAATTCTTGCCCAAACAAATTATGCTTAGAAAATATTTCTGTTGTTTCAACTAAAAATACCTTGTTTTGGATATATGGCTGTTTTGCAAAAAGAAAAAAAAATACATTCAATTGACTGGTTTTAAAATTAAAATATTCATATGAAAACTTAATGGCAAATATGTAAATACTTGAATTGTCTATGATTTATGAAAGCAAAATTTATCATAGAAACCATTCGCATCCATCAAAATAGCCTAAGGAAACAGGTGTAGAATAGATTATATTCCATTTAAAACATTGCTTTGCTTTATTGTTTTTAAATAGGCATATGTGAAACTGCACCCACTGGGAAAAAAATGAAATCAGAATGAATCACACACCCAAAGGTCATTGATCTAAAAATATAGGTCCTGTGAAATGGATAAACATATTCTACTTAGTGAAAGTCATCAAGTGAGAGGATTTTAGAATCCTTCCAAACCTTCTGGGCTTGCAAGGTTCTTAATTAATTTATCAATAACAGAAAAGGCAGTCACTGTCCTCCTGAGGGGTGCAGAGCAGATAAAAATGATCCTGCTGAGGAAGGATAGAGATCAAGGGCCTTAACCTCTCTCCAGGAAAAGGAAAGAAGCATCTGTGCAAATAAGCAAAAAAAAAAAGAAAAAGAAAAAAGCCAAGCCTTAACACTTGGCTTCCTACAGTGGAAGTAGATGGAGCAGAACCTCACAAAATCCCGTTTGTGATGACGGTTGCACTCCACTCCTGGCACAGAACAGAACACCAAGCGATGAAAACAGAACCAGCATTTATTGTCATCCAGATAGTAAACATAGTTCCTAAAAGGAATGAGGAATCGTCAGGCATTTTTCATGTAGCTGTTTCTACAATTATGGAGAGGAAGAATGCTGTTAAGGGAAACAGGAATCTACCTATAGGGAAGGAGGTAACGAGAATGTAGAAGTTGCTAATTTTTTTTTAACTTTAAAAAATAGTTTTAATTGAGCCACCAACAGACAATTTTCTTTGATAGAAGGCCTATTAGATGTTGTATATTTCAGAGTTTTAGATAGCTTGACATAAAAACTGTTGTCCTACGTGTTGAAAGCTAATGGGATAGACCTCTCTTTTGTAGTGGTGCTTTTGTGTGAGAATGCTGTTGATGATACTGCTTTTTGTGAATAAATACACTTATGGACAGCAGTGTAACCAACGGTGGGGGCAGTGAGGTCCGTTCACACTGGGGTAGAGTCTATTTAGGGACATGTTGTCATTAGAGAATTAAAAACAATGAAATCAATAAAAGTCAAAGTGACATTTATCCCTATGAGCTGGCAATTATGAACCTTATCAGTAACGTTCATCTTCTTCCATGCCAGAAAGAACCCCTCCCTCCACTGACTTCCCCACACCACAGTATGTGTATGTGGGTGTATATACACAAAAATCTGCCCACACACTCACATACAACCTCCACATACATGGAGATCTTCCTCTATTGAGAAGTTTATTCCCTTGTAAATTGGTAAGATAGACTTCTGAATTTCAAGTATAACCTGGACTAGGACTCAGTGCTAGTTTGCCACAAAATTCTAATTATTATGTCATTGGATAAGATTTTGAAAAGATAACTTTTTTCTAATAATACTTCCTTTTTTCATAGTCTCTCCATAGAGTTGATCTCTTAACTCTGTGAGTGAGGCAAATCTCCAGTTAATAGGTGAGAAAATAAAAAGTCATGGCTGCTAGTTTTCCCACTATCATATAGTTTGTAAACTAGTTGGGAAAGTAGAAATGTAAATCAAGTCCTCTGAATCTAATACTTTATTATAATTACAATAAAATTTTATTTGAGTAAATTTTCACACACTCAGTAAATTACCTTCAATTAAAATATGATCTCTTAATATAGATTGGTGTTTAAATTTATTAAATTAAATTTATTATAATAAATTAAATTTATTAACATTTACCTGATATTTTTTATTTATGTCAAACCAAGGAAAAACTATTTTAAAATCAATTTTATTTAAATTCTAAGCAAAGTTTTCTTTGCACAACATGTGAGGTCTATCAAATTTCAGATGCCCCAAAATAATTTGTGATTCATCTTATTTATGCAAATGTGAATATAAGATACTCATAATCAAGTGTATACATTACCTGCAAGTGCGGTTTTGTGTGGGTATGTTATATTTCAGCTTCCTATGACATGCTTAATTAAATAAGAGCACACGGGCCTGAGTTGTTAATTTTTTTTTAAAGATTTTATTTATTTATTTGAGAGAGAGAGAGTGAGAGAGAGCATAAGTGAGGAGAAGGTCAGAGGGAGAGATAGACTCCCCGTGGAGCTGGGAGCCTGATGCGGGACTCGATCCTGGGACTCTGGGATCATGACCTGAGCCGAAGGCAGTCATCCAACCAACTGAGCCCCTCAGGCATCCCTGAGTTGTTAATTTTTATAAAACTGGTAATAAGGAGAGTTCAAGAAACACATTTTCACAGACACTGCCAGAAGTTAATTTCTGAAATGTCTAATTGACAAATGCAAAAATCTAAAATTCTTAGTAATATCAAATTTTTCTTTAATATTGGATTATTTTAGGCTAAAAAATGGGCCTGATTTAGTTATAGAATAAGCAGAGGTATAATATTGAATGTATTAAAAGAAACATTATATTATATATTCATTACAATGAATAGACTCTGTCAGGGTATACAGTCCATAGGGAAATAGACAAGAAAACCTAAGTCTGTGTATCACTTTGTTCAGGGCTCTGTACAGAGAGCTGTGGAAACACACCCAGAGGTTATATACATCCAATCAGGTGTCCTGGAAAGTGATCTAAACTGGAAATAAAGGTGAGAATTTAGCTAAAGGAAAGAAGGAGGAGTAGAGAAACTGGTGATGAGCCAGAGGGAAACATCATCACGGATGCCATGAAGGTCTATTTGAGCATGAGTTTGAGGAAAATAAGTTGGTTATGGCAGAAGCATAGACTGATGGACTGATGTGGAAGTTAGTCCAGGTGACATAAAAATCAGAGAGACTTCGTATGGCAAGAGAAGGATTTTTAATTTATTTTGAGTCCATGGGGAAATAAAGCAAAGACTGATAGTTCTCAACCAAAATGTCTTTTTTTTTCCCCTGGGTTATAGCTTTACTATATTTCAGCCTCCCTCAGAACAGGGTGTAGCCAATGTGATTGAGCTCCAGTGAGTGAAAAGTTAATAGTGATAGGTACTTTTCCTACAGATGTCCCATTCTCTTTTCTCTTTCTGGCCCCTCAGGATGGTGAGATTCTGGATAACCTTGGATGCCACGTGTTGAAGGTACCAAATCCTCAATCAGTCCAGAGGTTAACACTTGATCTAAACTATTACATTACCAATGTTTGGGTTATTACAACTGGCCTAGTTGTTAAAGTAGTTTAGATGACCCTAGCTAAATGGGAATATAGTGAAATATTTTAATCTGGGTTGTATTGTAATCATGTTTATATTTTATAACTATCTTTGGCAGCAATGATAAGGATGGGAGGGAATCACTTAGAAGGCTACTGTAATAATCAGATTTGATAAGGACCTGGACTAAGGAAGATAAAGGAGTATAATTGGTAAAGAAAAGTTAGTTTCTTTCTTTCCTTCTTTCTGATTTTATTTATTAGAGATAGAGCAAGCGAGAGAGAGGGAAAGAGAACATGAGCAGTGGGAGGGGTAAAGAGAGAAGCAGACTCCCTGCTGAGCAGGGAGCCTAATGTGAGGACTGGGGTCATGACCCGACTGAGGGCAGACACTTAACTGACTGAGCTACCCAGGCACCCTAGGAAGTATCTTCTTTTTCCCTTCCTCTTTCCTTCCTTCCTTTCCCTTCTCTCTTCCTACTTTTCTTTCTTCTTTCTCTCCCTTTTAAATCTGGGAGATAGGGTGAGGTATATATGTCAAATAAATAGGCAGTGGTAGTTAAGATAAATAGGAAATTGACCCAGGGCCTTTAGAAGGTAGATCTATAAGAGCTCTAGAATGACCACAAGTGTATGGCTTGGGTAAGTGGTTAGATGTTGTGTGGGGCATTTAGAGAAGGAACATGATTAAGTGGAATAGTAAATAAGTTCAAAATGAAGCATGTTGATTTTGATTTGGCTCTGAACCACTGAGGAACTGAGGAAGACACATCTACAAGATAAGTCAATTTAGAATTCAGGCAAAAGGTCTGGGTTTTTGACAACTTTGCACTGTCATTTTTGTGTAAAGCCATGAAAACTGGGTGAAGGGATGTCACAAGCCCTCAAGCTAGTGATGGGAAATATGATTTGCAGGTGGACAGAAGAGAGAGAGCATCAGAGAGTGAGAAGGAGCAGGTAGAGAGATAGAGGAAAGAATCACCAAAGATGAAGAAAGAATTTTAAAGCTCAAAATTTTTTTCACACACATGAAAATAAGATAAGGACTGAAAATAATTCATTAGGTAATACATCAAGGGGGTCATTGCCGACTTTACACAGAGCAGTTGGAAAGATGTGGTTACCTAAGCCGGATGGCAGTGAACTGAGCACTGGACAGATGGAAAAGGGGCCATGAGCACAGACTGCTGCTAGGACCATGACTACATGGGAATGTTGAGTCAAGAGAGAGATTAAATTTTTTTGTTGTGAATTGAGAACCCTTTGTCATCATTACACTATGAAAGATAAGACCAATTCTAAAGCTATGGAGGGAGACATGATATATGGTAAACTGAAGTCCTAAAGACATGGGAGGAGAGGGATGGATATATTTAATTTGGACAGGAAGTGAAGTCTCTTCCTCTACTGAGAGGGAAGAAAATCAGAAGAACTGAAATTTATGTGGACTATGTAGCAAGACATTCAAGGAAGACTTCCTAGAGGAAGGGTTCTCTTTTTGTGATAGAGAAATGAAGGAAGTGAAAATGAAATGTGGTAGGAAATAAATCTATAAGTTACAGAGAAGGTGATAAGTTATAGATTTGGACGCTGAAGTCAAAGGTTGGAGAAGGCTGCTGAAGGCAATGGAAAATCACACTGACCAAGACATGAAGGGTTGCTGGGTTGCACCAAGACCCCAGATGGGGTTGGAGCCCATGACTCTGCAGGGACAGCCATCTCAACTCTCATGTGATTTTCTCCAGCCTTGCAGCATAGTTGGAATATACCAGGAGAACACTCAGATGATAGGCTCAATTCAGATTTGAGGTTTGCAGAGTTTTTTAAGCCTGCAATAAACAAGGCAGCAAAAAGAAGAAGCAATGGTGAGGGGGATCCCAGTGAAAATGTCTTGGATGGACAAAAAAATGTCTTGGATGGAAAAAAAATTTAGATTGTGTTACACATAGTGTGGAAATAATGTGTTGGCACACACAGTGTGAAAATTCAGTACCAGAGAGATAAAAATAAAAGCATGCTTTAATGACTGACTTTTAGTCCAAAAAACTTTATTTAAAATATAAAGGAATTGCCAAAAAGACGGGGGTGGGGGCTGGATTGCCAGTGTAATTTAGTGCACTCTCTTAGCTGGGCATACAGTACGACCTTAAACTAGCATTTATCTGCCTAACAGCTCTTCCAAAAGATGACGGCTAATTCCATCCTGATGTGGTGGTCTGCCTTCCTATGAAAACAGCCTAAGTTCTTGAACTTGAAATGGTGATAATATATTTTCACTTTTCACATGTCATGGGTTTTATTTAGCTCCATTTTGCTCTCAGGAGAGGACAAAGTACCAGAGGGAATACGTATCTGCTTGGAAATTTTTCTCTTGGCTTTCTTAGTTAACCTACTGCTCAGATACAAAATCACTCTATGTGATTTAAAACCGTCAAAATGCTGGGGGCGCCTGGGTGGCTCAGTGGGTTAAAGCCTCTGCCTTCAGCTCAGGTCATGATCTCGGAGTCCTGGGATCGAGCCCCACATCGGGCTCTCTGCTCCTCGGGGAGCCTGCTTCCCTCTCTCTCTCTCTGCCTGCCTCTCTGCCTGCTTGTGATCTCTGTCTGTCAAATAAATAAATAAAAATCTTAAAAAAAAACCCGTCAAAATGCAAAACTTCATAATCAAAAAGAGATTGGTGCTAAATTTAAACTGGGAATGTACTTAATAGTCAAAGAGAGGTTCTTTTCATTCTCTTAATAATAGAGAGTGACATGTCTTTGCCACTAGCTACCTTTTCTGTGTTGCTTCTGATGTCAGTAGCCACAGGGTTGTGTGTTGATTCTAATAGATGGTGACACATATTGTTAATTATGTTGACATGAATTCTCTTGACTCCTGCTTCATAAGGGGTGGGATAGGAATGTTTCTTGTAGTTCTAGCAATGTGCAGAAGTTAAATATTACTTATGTTCTTACTGAGTTATGTGAGGGTTTATTTACATTTGTGTTGTGGCTGCTTAGTGTTTTGTGTGTTTCTAAATGTATTAGTGGATGTACATATGTATATATGTAAATAGGCATGTAGGCTTTGGGGCTAAAGACCTAACGTTAACAAATTACTTAAATTGATAAAAATAATTGAGCAGTTAGTAAGCTTTTCTGTGGCAGTTGCAGTATAAAGCAAGCTATATATGATAGAATATAGTTCTTTATTTTTTTTAAGATTTTAATTATTTGACAGACAGAGATCACAAGGCAGAGAAACAGGCTGAGAGAGAGAGAGAGGAGGAAGCAGGCTCCCTGCTGAGCAGAGATGCGGGGCTGGATCCCAGGACCCTGGGATCATGACCTGAACCGAAGGCAGAGGCTTTAACCCACTGAGCCATCCAGGTGCCCCGTGATAAAATATTGTTCTTAAAATAATTCCAACATTTCAACTTTAATGATGTGGAAGCTAAGACTAAGAAGTAAGGCACCTCTCAAAATCATAGACTATTAGGTATATTAAGGCCAGAGGTGACCCTATAGTCCAGGTTTTAAATATATAACCAAAGATTCTTCTTTACTTGTTCTCAAAAGAGCTTATAAGATTGATGGCAGTTGGGCACCTAAGTGGCTCAGTTGGTTGAACCACTGCCTTCAGCTCAGGTCATGATCCCGGACTTCCAGGATCGAGCCCCGCATCGGGCTTTCAGCCCTGCTTCTCCTTCTGACCTTCTCCTCTCTCATGCTCTCTCTCACTCATTCTCTCTCAAATAAATAAATGAAATCTTAAAAAAAAAAAGAAAAGAAAAAGATTGATTGCAGTTAATTAAGCAAAGAAAATACATCCTATTTCCCAAGCTGGATATATTTGAATGTCATAATCTATGGTATCAAATAGCAAAGCTTTATTAACATGTGTCTACACCAAATTATACCATCAATCTTTCTTTGGAAAAAATAGCTATAAATGTAAACAATAATTTAAAGCTATGTTCTTTCTCATTTTGTAAAAGCTTAATTGATATTTACTTATGTGTGTCATCTATGTTTGCCTTTTGTTTCTGAAACACATGGTCAAAGATTAGGATACTGCACATGAGAGTCAAAAGTCAACAACAGTTGGCTATTACTTTGTCAATGTCACGCTATGGGAATTCTGTAGGGTAGAGTCCTAATATCTTCAAGAGAAAATTACTTTCTGAAAGGGAGACTCATAAGAAATAATAATTAATATATATAGTTTATCAGTCTAAAAATATTTCACAATAAACTATGATGTATATCTATACTGCTGGTTAAATTTGGAAATATAGAAAAAATAAGATGATATATGGTCCATGTATACTTTTGATGGGAATGCATGGGAGTATCACTGTCAGAAACAATATTCTGCAAACAGGTAGAGAAGCATTTTCTTATATGTTAATTTTGTTGTTGAATTTAATATTCTCAAAACTCCATGAACAAGATATTATTGCTTCCATCTTAGGTGAAGAAATTGGTATCTGAATAGATTTTACTCAAGATCACATAGCGATAGCAGAATTTGATGCTAAAGTTTATGCTCATGACTCTATATCCATGCCACCTTCTTTGGATTATGTAAAAGGAGCATTGGTTAATAAGCATTTTTAATTGTTGTCTTTAGTGCTGTCCATTAAAAGTATTCTAGTTTGCAGTTATATTCTTGTCACATTAGGATTGAATATATAACGTCATGTGTTAACTATACTTCAATAAAAAAAAAGTTTGCATAGATTCTGATGAGCTTGATGATATTGCCCTTTAGGTCACCCCAGGTCCCTATTCACAGAACAACTTTTAGATGGTAATTTCATGTTCACTCTATACTTTCTTTACTAGATGAGGAATGCATGAACCATCTGCATGAGTAAAAGTTGGGATTGGCTTTACGTAACAGTGTTTTACAATTTAGATAATGTGCCCCTTTATTTTTGCCTGATCACCTCTATGTCTGATGGCAATATATTCCTTGATCGTAAAGCTTAGAGCCATCTTCTGAACCATCATGGCCACTAAGAGACCAAATTGCTCTGTGAAAGCTGACCTACATTGGTCCTTCCACATTTAACTTGTCAACTCAATAGTTTATACAAATAATTATTGAATATAGTCATTCATTTTTGTTAGTCAAAAATGAAAGGTATGTAAGGAAGAAAGAGATGAAGAATTATGCTTGGTCAGAAAAGCAAAAATCAAAGTGTGCAAGTCCTGGGTCTCTTCAGAGTCAATTATTTTTAATCATCAGCTCTTCCAAACTGGAATTTCTCACAACACCCTGAGAAGTTCTTTCAGTCATAACATACCTAAATGTGTTATTATAGGAACTAAGCCTCCTTTAAAAAGGGTAATTTAAGTTCTTATTGAAAATTGACAAATTCCATTGGAATATTAAACACTCTTATATACAACAGAGAAGCATAGGGAATGGAAGGGGAAAAATAAAACAAGATGAAACCAGAGAGGGAGACAAACCATAAGAGACTCTTAGTTATAGGAAACAAATTGAGGGTTGCTGGAAAGGAAGAGGTGAGGGGTAACTGGGTTGACAGGCATTAAGGAGAGTATGTGATGTAATGAGCACTGGGTGTTATATACAACTGATAAATCACTGAACTCTACCTCTGAAACTAATAATACATTATATGTTAATTAATTGAATTTAAATTTAAAAAAAAAACCACTCTTGTTTATCAAAATGCCAGTTCCTCTGGTAGACAAAAATATCCCCCAGCGAAAATGAAGCTCAGAATGACATTGAAGAGAATTTTTTTAAATGAGGCCAATGATGTATAGCATTGGTTTACTTTTCATTCTCTAATTACAAATAAATTGTGATAATTTACATGTATTTTTTCCTGATACTGGAAAGAAAACAGTAAAGAAAAATAATTGAGTTGAATATGCTTGTCCATTTTAATTTCAAATGATATAATAGAGGGCAAATTAGATTAAGATTAAAATTAGATTATCCTTAAAATGAACTGTCATATTATTTTTACAGTGATCCTCCTTATTCCCTCTATTCCCTTAAAACCAAACTAAACTACTGGGCAGGAGTAGCAGTGACATACAGTGGCGAAGAGCCCACAATTCTCGTTGTTGTCTTGGTCAGGTTGCTTTCAACATCTTTATGCCTTAGTTTCCTTATATGTCAGTAGGAATAATACTAGAGATGTTGTGATTTTTATATAAATAAATCTTGTGGACTCGATGTCTGTGTCTACACAAAACTCGTGTGTTGAAATTGTATCCCCCAATGTTTTGGTATAGGTGAGAGGGCCTTTGGAAGGTGACTGGGATTAGCTAAGGTCATGAGACTGCCCAGAATTGGCCCATGCCGGCTCTATAACTTCAAGAAAAAAAAAATCAGTTGTTTATAAGCCACAAAGTATATGGTAGTGTTAAAGCAGCCCCAATTGATGAAGACAAATACTTATAATATATTTAGAACAGTGCTTGACATACAAAAAGTATGCCACTAAATATGAGATATATGGTTTGGTGGCTTTACTTCACTGGGAACAGTACAGCATTTCTCTCTGGTCTTAGTTGGTCTATTAACATCACTTTCCTAGAGGAGCGCCTGGTGGTTCAGTTGTTGAAACATCCAACTCTTGATTTTGGCTCAGGTCATGATCTCAAGGTCATGAGATCATGGTTGGGCTCTGTGTTGGGACATGGAGGCTGCTTGGTATTCTCTCTCCTTTCCCTCTGTCCCTACCCCCCTATTCCTATGCTCTCTCTTTCTAAAAACAAAAACAAGAACACAACACTTTCCTGTAATTAATCAACATAATAAATATGAAATTTGACTGTGACTGAATTCTGATTGTGTTACCGAATATGCCTGCAACACTCTCCTCCACCCTCAGTCCTCCCCTGTCAGCCTCCATTTCCAAATGACTATTACATTACTCTTCAAATATATCTCTCCTGGTGGTTTTCATTATGGCTTATTTAAAAGCTGTGTTAGTTTCCTATGGTTGCTTCCTGTGACAAGTTACTACAAACTTGGTGACTTAAAATAATAGAAATATTATCTTCTCACAATTCTGGTCAGAAGGGTGAAATCAGGGTAAGAGCAGTCCTGCTCCTTCCAGAGGCCAAGGGTAGAACCTGCCCCATTATTCTTTCAGTTTCTGGTGGTTCCTGGCATTGTTTGGCTTGTGACAGCATCACCTTAATCTTCCAAGCTGCCATCTTTGTTTTGTTTGTTTGTTTGTTTGTTTGTTTGTTTTTTTGCTTCAGAAAGCTTTATTGTTTCTACTTCATCCACTGCTTGGGAGAGGACTCTAGGGTGGTTAAAAAGCTGCCCAGTGGCTGCAGGAAAAGGTTCACACATGAGCTCTGGCACCAGAGGGATGCCAGAGGGGCCTTTCCAAGATGCTGGGCTTCCGAAACTCCTAGTCTTGCTTGAAGATGAGTCTTTTGAAGAGATACCCACCCAACCCAGCATGGGGGCCAGAGAGCCTGCAGAGGTTAGTCAGGAGGTCACTCATCTTCTTGATTCACATCCTCATTCTGGAAGTGACTTTCCAGGAAGGCTCACAGATAAGAGTCTTCCCTGGGGTGGGAGGTACCCAGGGCTTGCAGATCCAAAAGGTTCTTCTCCAGAACCAGGGCAGCTTTCACAGCACACACGGTTTTACCCCACTCATTTTGGGAAGGCTTCTGCATGTCCCTGAAGAGGACAAGGCCCCTGTGATGGTTTTGCCTCTTTGGAACTTTCACTATCCTCATGCTTCTCCTTAGTCAGCTCATGGAAGAAGTAGGCCAGTTCTCCAGAGCCACCTCATCAAGGTTAATATAGAAGCCCAGAGACATGGGTGCAGGAGGCCCACAGACCGTATATTGACCAGATGGTTGATAGCAGCCTTCACCTTGTGGAGTAATTGTGAGGAATCTGAGAGCTCATGGGTGATCCATAATAAGGAACTAGGTTCAAATAAGGTGTTGGCTGGTGTCAGAAGGCTGCCATCTTTAAATCTCTCCCTATTGGTCTTTATATAACTTTCTCTTTTGTCTGTATAACCTTCCTCTGCTTCTTTCTGGTAACACTTGTGATCAGATTGAGGGCCTATTTACTCAATCCATGATAATCTTCTCAAATCAAGATCATGAATCACATCTGCAGAGGCCCTTTCTCCTCATAAGGCAAAATTTACATATTCCAGAGATTAATATCTGACCTTTTTGGGTGGTCATTATTCAGAGTGCTACATAAGCAATCTGCCCTTTCAATCTACAAATTTGTTGATAATGTCACTAGCCTCACTTTTAATCATTGGTCTCATACATGTCCTCACCCATTACACTGTAGATTAACTGAAAGTAAAAAGATATGGGGTTTTTTGTATCATTTTTTTTCCTCTGTAGTAACAAGTTCATAAACTTGCACATGATTATCAACTTCTGTTAAATTAAATTTAATAAATTTTACAATCATAAACATTACTTAAGGTAACTGCTATTATTGAAAATATTAAGTTTTCTCATTTTTCAGTGTATAGTAAATCTATTTTTTTATTCTTTCCAGTGCTGGATCTTAAGGTTACCAAAATAATACCATGTTCTTACATGCAAAAGTTTCACAGCTTAGCTAGAGAGATGAACAATAAATAACTACAAACAAATGTAGTAATGCTAAATGCACAAAAGGAAAACAGACAGGTATTCCACTGGGATTCAGATATATACTCCTGAACATGGTGGAGTTAAAATTGCTTCTATTATAGAGATTATAACCAATTTGTATATTTCTGATCACTAAATGCCAGAATCTTAATTGATAGACTTTGAATATTATTAATCTGAAGTGCATGTGATATATAATTAAAATCTAAAATTATAGTGACCTTGATCTAAGCTCTTTGATATATTATGCAGAATAAAGCCATCCATACTTTCTTTTAAATAATATAATTGCATTTGGCTACATTTTATTGTTTTTTGCTGAGATGATAGGTAAGCATCTTATATCTTGGTTTATTGACTTATTTAATCCCCCTTTTTAAAAAATAATTATGCCCTCAAAGGAACATAGAATTATCTTACAATTCCTGCTCTACTTTCTGAACCTGTGCTCAAGTGCAGAGGCAAGTGATATGAATTAACTTTGATCTCTTTTATTTTGCTCCTCCAGTAATTATATTCCTGATATGGTCCAATAGTAGTAGCTTCCCTCTCATGATAGGCCTTTTAGAATTTTTTTCTCCTGGGAACCAAAGGACATTGCTTTAAAAGCTCAGAGGAGTCACAGGGTTATGGGAATTATAGTCTGGTTCCTACTATATTTTCATATATGACAATTTTGTCTCCTAATAATTTATTCTAAATGTATTTTTTTTTATTGTAAGGTTATATCCATCTTGGGGAACCTGGGTGGCTCAGTCTGTTAAACATCCAACTCTTGGTTTCAGCTCAGGTCCTGATCTCAGGGTGCTAAGATCAAGTCCCACGTCCCACTCTATCCTTGGCACAAAGTCTATTTGTGCCTCTGCTCCTCCCCCCATGTGCTCTGTCTCTCTTTCTCTCTCTCATAAATAAAAATCATTAAAAAAAAGATTTTCTCAATCTTACTAGAATCATTACATCTTGATTTCTTTCAGATTTTATGACACTTCTTTTCCCTTCTCTTCAAGAGATACCCTATTTTCCTTGTTTCTCAAGGACATAAAGTTCTCACTTGGGTCTAGATAACAATGAATAAAATACACCTATTTTGTTTCAAATATTTTTGTTAAAGACCCATTTTTCCATGACACTCACTGAAGATAGTAAGGAAAATTTCATTCAAGAGGATTACTGTAATAGTCTTTTGCACAGGGAAGAGAAATCAGGCTCAACCCTGAGTAAGGAAAAGCAGGATGGTATAGCCAAGGAGCAAAGTGGGATTCAACAGATGAACAGTTACTAAGAGGAAACATCAAGGCTTAGGGGATTCTGGCTAAAGGGACTGGACAGGATTCTTGCTGAGGGCAGGCCAGGGTGAGAAGATATCCAGGGTGAGGGGTGAAGAATTCAATCAGATATGGAGGGTGATCAGATACCAAAGATGGGAGGATTCTGGCTAAACTGACTTAGCAGGATTCTTGCTAAAACTGGACTCCACAAGATAGGGCCTTTTATGGAGCTGAGGGCTCATGGGAGTCAAAACGTTAAGTTTAATCAGAGAGAGAATCTTTTTCATTTCCGATCACTTCTGAGGGCATTTAAACTATCTTGCAAAATCTCTTACCAACAGCATTTATCGAGACTTACTGTTGGCCGCACATTGCTCTAGATGTTTTAGATCCACCGCAGGAGCTAGTTGTTATTCTTATGTTAAAGATGAGAATACTGAAGATCAGAGAAATTAATCTGTGCAAGGTCATATAGCTAGGAAGTGGTGAAATGAAATCAGGAGCTAATTTTCCCATTCATTATTTCATCTGGCATATATATGTTGAATACTTATGTTACAGGATTTCTTTTCTTCAGTGCCCATGGTTCTAGGTTTCAGCAGTCCTCTTGGTCATGCCGCTTGGAAGAATGAAGAGGTAGATCAGACAGAGTTTGTGGGCAGCAAAGCAAAGTTTATTGAGTGATAGAAGGAAGTTCCTGAAGAGGGAGGGGACCCAGGAGGGTTGCCATTTGGCATTTAGATCTAGGGAGGTTTTATGGGCTTGTTGGCTGGCTGTTTTAATCTGAATTAACCCTCTTTGCACCTGTCACTCAATCATGATTTTTGTCTTCTGCCTATCCAGTGGGAAAGGGTGGAGAGGTCCTTCCAGGGTGGTATAAAATCCTTTTAAGGTGGTTTCCTCTTAGGGTGGAGGCTCCTTGTCCCTGCCTACCTTTCTTCCAACTATCCTTCACTTATTATATCAGGCACTATTTTGGACAGTGAAGACAGATGGAAATGAACAGGAAAAGATAATGTCCCTTCTTCCACAAAGGCAACAACAGAATATGGGATATTCTAATATAAGATATTCTAATATGGGATACCTAACATTTAGGTGACCACATAAATAAATGTACAATTTCATCTTTGATATTTGTTATGAAGAAAGAGACATGACAATTTGTGTCATGGGAGAATTGCTTGTATTCTTAAAGAGGGGTCCTATAAGTTTGCTTTGGAAAACATTCATTAGAGCTGAACTATGAGAATGGCATGTGCAGTGTCTGCAAGACACAGGCATTACTACAAACTGAGTTGTGTCCGCACTCCCCCCATTCATATGTTTACACTCTAAATCCCCAATGTGAAGGTATTTGGAGATCGGGCTTTTGGGAGGTAATCAAGTTTAGATGAGGTCCTGTGGGTGGAGTTCCCATGAAAGGATTAGTACTTTAGAAGAAACATGGGAGAGTTTTCTTTCTCTGTCCTTGCATGCACACACAAAAAAGTTGTGTGAACACACCATGAAATGGCAGCAGTCTACAGTCATGAAGAGGGACCTCACCAGAAAATCTCCAGGCTGGCACCTTGATCTTGATCTTGTTAGCCTCCAGAACTATGAGAACATAAATTTCTGCTGTTTATGACATGATCTATGTTAGTTACAATAATCCTGTTGTTTACACTGCACCCTGAGCTGACTAGACAGGCATACACAAACATTCTGTACAAGAAGATGACTTGGCCTGTTGGAAAAGATAGAAGGCCAGTGTGGTTATTGTGCAGAGAACAAGAGGGAGTGTCACTTGGAATGAAGCTGAAGATTCAGTTCATGGTTGATCCAGTTCATGCACAGTCTTGGGACCAGCATTAGGAATAGGACTCTTTATCCTGAGAGCATTTGGTAATCATTGAAGAGCTCATTACTTGACACATTTGCATTCTGGAAAGATCAGTCTGGCCATTATGAAGACTGTGGATGTGAGATGGGGATGGTGAGGAATTAGACAAGAGCCCGGGATGGTTCCCATGGTTTTTCCTTGCACAGTCGAATTCAGGGAGGAGGGAATTCTGAACAAGGAACAGACATAAAAGGATGGAAGATGTGAGACAGTATATAAACCTCCAAACTTGCCTTATCTAAATCCTTGTGTATAATCCCCTATAGGCCAAACACAGAAGCAGATTTAGGGTAACATTAAAGGCTCATTTTTGACATGATTTTGAGATAAACTTGAAACATTTAAGTGATAACTTCAGACAAGCAGTTAGTATACTGGAGCTTAGAGGAGAAGTCAGGGAAAAAGATCTGTATTTGTGGGCATTTGCCATTAAGGAAATTGAAGAAATACGGAGAATATAGAGTAAGAACCTAGGACAGTCCAGAACCAAATAAACCCTATACTTCAAACCAAAATAAACTTAATGGCCACATAGAAGAAAATAACTTGTAAAGGTCAGGAATGAATGAAAGAAGATCCCTACTTTTCTTCCATCTCTCCCCTGTCTAGCAGAGAACTATTGGTTCTCTGCCTTTTTGATATCATTGGCTACTTTGAGCTACTGGTAGAAGATTGGAGAGTAGGAGATGGGTAGATATCTGGGGATATCATCCTTATTAGTTTTCTATGATTTCTATAATACATTAGCATGTATTTAGTTGCTTAAAACAACATGTCTTTATTATCTTATAGGAGTCTGAAGAAGGTCTCACTGGGCTAAAATCAGGTGTTATCTAGACTGTATTCCTTCTAGAGAGTCAAGGGAAGAATTTGTTTCCTTGCCTTTTCCAACTGGAATAGGTCACCTACATTCCTTGGATTGTAACCCTTTTCTCATCTTCAAAGCCAGAATGTAGTATCTCCAAAGTAGTATCTTGGCATCTCTGATGCCGACCCTTGCTTCTGTTCTCATATCTCTGACTCTCCTGTCTCTGTCTTTTTCTTATAAGGCTCCTTGTGATTTTTATCTGGCCAGGACAGAAAATCCAGGTTAATCTCCCCATCTCAAGATTCTTAATTTAATAACATCTCCAGGGTCCTTTCTGGTATGTCAAGTAACATATGCAGAGGTCCTGAGGATTGGGTTCCCCCGCCCCTTTAGAGGTGGACATTACTCTGCCTACTATGTACTTCCTCTCACTCATCTGGTTATGGCTCCAGTTCCAGTCACAAGTCTCCTCCTAGTTGGTGTGAGTTCCTGAATTGTAGACTCCATCATAATTTCAGATCCTACCAGATAGTCTTTGGGACTCCGACAACCCACTTCTCATCACGCCCCTTTCAGGGATGGTGGATGCTCCCTGATGCTGCTAGTCTTGGGGTTCCTTCACTTTTTCTTGTTTGGACTCTCAAGTCTTCTGTTACACAGGTAACTATAGACTACATGTGAAAGGCCTCAAGCGGTTTCTGTTTTTCCAGCTTGCTGGATCTTGACAGGTGAGAAATGATGGCAGCTTGGATTTAGGAATGATAGAGCTAAGAACATTTGCTCATATTTAAGTGAAATGATTTTAAAAAATGATTAGATTGAGGAAAGATCCCTGTGTCAAAAATCCTGCTGTATTCAGTCATGTTAATATTATTTTTTAAAGTGTTACTTATTTCTCAATAAGTATCTCTTATTTCTCATGAGATATGTGATTTGTATTTGTGGAAATTAGAGAAAAGACTGGCGCAAAACTTCCTTTCCTTTTTTGACTAGGTACTTGATATATTATTAACAACTTCCATGGATGGATGGATTTTTTGTTATTTGGTTGTGATTGAAGCAAGACTTAGTTGAAGGGAAATTAAGACCATCAGTAAATATCCAAGGAAAGTAACTATTAATAAAAGGGATTTACATGTGATAAATTTTAAACAATACTAAAACTATAATTTTTCAGAGATAAATTCCAAAATTAATGAATCAAATATTTCCTTTGGGATGTAGATAAGGAAAAAGGCTCAAATAACACATTTTTAAGATGCATTAAAAAATTTATTACAGCTGTTTAACTTCATTCTGGAAATCTTTACTTCTCTTGAGCATCAAGATCTTGATTAGAGTATATTATCTGAACTGATTTAGGAATCTACGCACTGGAACAGCTTGGTGAAACAGATTTTGACTATTTGGGTTCAGTCTCAGCTCAACTGCTCATTAGTCTTGTGATCTCAATCTGCCTAGCCATTTTGAGCCTTGGTTCTCATGAGTAGCACAGAATCAATTTAACCCATTTTAGGAGATTGTTTGAGGATTAAATGTAAAGTATCTGTTTCTTAGTAGATGGGCAGATTTTTTTTTTCCTGATGTCAGTAGAAAATCCCAGTGTAAAACTAAAGATTTATTGAGGTACCTGGGTGGCTCAGATGGTTAAGCATCCAGTTCTTGATCTGGACATGGTCATCTCAGGTCATGATCTGAGATGACCTGGGATCAAGCCCCACATGGGGCTCTATGCTCAGCAGAAAGTCTGCTTGATATTTTCTCCCTTTCTCTCACTCTCTCTCTCTGCCCCTCCCCCATTCTACACTCTGTCTCTAAATAAATAAATAAATAAATAAATCTAAAAAAAAAAAAAACTAAAGATTTATTTTTTAACTCTCTCTCCTTGCATTCTCTAGTTTTCTTCTCATGGTGACAGAAGTCTATTAATCATTATAGAGGAAAAGGAGAGTAGGAAATTAGATAAATAGGTCTGGATTTCAAGGAAGAAGTCCAGACTGGAAATATACATTTGAGAGTAATCACCATACAGATGTTATTTATTTATTTATTTATTTTAAAGATATTATTTGTTTACTTGACAGAGATCTCAAGTAGGCAGAGAGGCAGGCAGATAGAGAGAGAGGAGGAAGCAGGCTCCCCATTGAGCAGAGAGCCCGATGTGGGCTTGATCCCAGGACCCTGAGATCATGACCAGAGCCAAATGCAGAGGTTTAACCCACTGAGCCACCCAGGTGCCCATACAGATGTTATTTAAAGTTATGAGACCAGGTGAATACGGAGGATGAGAAAATATAGAAGTTAAAAAAAAATCAGTTGCATTTCTATTCACTAACACTAAATAATTGAAAAGAGGAATTAAGAAGATAATCCATTTACAATGGGATCAAAAAGACTAAAATACCTAGGGATAAATCTAAATAGGGAAGTAAAAGATCTGTACACTGAAACCTATAAAACATTGACAAAGTTATTGAAGGAGATATGAATAAATGAAAAGTTATCTCATGCTCATGGATTGGAAGAAATAATATTGTTAAAATGTCCATACTGTAAGGACCTACTTAGCCAGAGCAATTCCATCTTGGATTAAACAGCCATTTTGTTGTTTATGCAGTAAAATATTAGTCAACCAGTCCCTGATAATATAGCCCAAATACAAGGGCGGGTCAGGCCAGGTGGAGACATCCAATCAGTAAAGCACACATACTATCTCCCTAACTACCAAAGAATATAAACTGCACCTTTTGGGCGCCTTTTGGGCACCAATTCTGACCAAGGTGACAGGCTAGTTCAAAAAGCTACTATAGGGTGAACTGTAATTCAATTGGCCACCCGTGTGTGACTTTGCATGACTATCCAACTTTCTCTGTGTGTTACCATCTCATTGGCAACCTGTGTGTGGTCAGGCTCAACCACAAGGCCTTTACTCTATAAAAGTTAGTCTGTGAGGCTGGGAGGGGTTGCTCTCTCCATAAGGGACGGCCCTGACCAGTCGGTTTGATTCTCTATGCTTGGCGCCAAATAAAGCTTTGTTTGACCTTCGATTTGTATCAGTCTCACTCCTTCGATCACAGACTCTATCAATACTACCCAAAGTGACCTACAGATTCAGTGCAATTGCTATCAAAATTCCAATAGAAAAAAATTCTAATGGCATTTTTTACAGAAATAGACTAAACACAGCTTAAATTCTTAAAATAGACTAAACACTGCTTAAAATCCTTAAATAAGGAACCACAAAAGACCTAAATAGCCAAAACAGTCTTGAGAAAAAAGAATAAAGGCAGAGACATCACATTACCTGATTTCAAACTATATTACAAAGCTATAGTAATGAAAAACAATATGGTGTTTGGCATATACACAGAAATATAGAGTAATGGAATAGAATAGAGAGTCCAAAATAAACTCATGTATATACAATTAAATTTTGACCAATGATCCCAGAATATACAATGAAAAATAGTCTCTTTAATACATGATACAGGAAAATTGGGCAGCCACATGCAAAAGAATGAAACTCGATTCCTATCTTACACCAGACACAGAAAACCAACTCAGTATAAAGACTTGAACAGGGGCACCTGGGTGGCTCAGTGGGGTGAAGCCTCTGCCTTTGCCTCAAGTCATGGTCTGAGGGTCCTGGGATCCAGCCTCACGTCCAGCTCTCTGCTAGGTAGGGAGCTTGCTTCCCCCCTCTGTCTCTCTGCCTGCCTCTCTGCCTACTTGTGCGCTCTCTCTCTTTGTCTCTGTCAAATAAATAAATAAATAAATAAATAAATCTTAAAAAAAAAAAAAGACTTGAATATAAGACCTGAGCCATAAAAATCCTGGAAGAAAACACGAGGAGTAATCTCTTTGATATTGCTCTTGGCAATAATTTTTTGAAATAGTTGACAAGCAAACACAACAAAAGCAAAAATAAACAAGTGAGACTACATCAAATTTATTTATTTAAGATCTACTTATTTGCCAGAGAGAGACAAGCCAGGGAGCAGCAGGCAGAGGGAGAAGCCGATTCCCTGCTGAGCAAGGAGTCTGATGTGGGACTCCATCCCAGGACACTGAGATCATGACCTGAGCTTAGGCTTAACCTACCAAGCCACCCAGGCATCCCTGAGACTACAACAAATTTAAAAGCATCTATACAGCAAAGGAAAGCATCAACAAAATAAAGAAGCAAGCTGTGCAATAGGAGAAAATATTTATTGCAAGCCACATATCTGGTAAGCGGTTAATATCCAAGATATCCAAGGAACACATACAATTTATTAACAAAACCCCAAAATAATCCAATTAAAAATGGGCAGAGGACCTGAAGAGACATTTTTTTTTTCAAAGAAGACAATGAAATAGCCAACAGGTACGTAAAGAAGTGTTCAGCATTGCTAGTCGTCTAGGAAATGCAAATCAAAACCATGCTGAGATACCACTGCACACCTGTTAGGGTGTTTTTTAATGCAAAGATAAGAGATAACAAATGCCAGTGAGGGTATAGAGAGAAGAGAACCCATATGCACTGTTGGTGGGAATGCAAACTGGTGCAACTACTGTGGAAAACAACATGGAAGTTCCTCAAAAATCTAAAAACAGAACTACCATATGATCCAGCAATTCCACTTCTGGTTATACATCCAAAGAAAATGAAATTACTCTCCCAAAGAGATATCCATGTTACTCTGTTCATTGCAGCATTATTCATAATAGCCAAGGTATGGAATAAGGAAATCCTGTCATTTGCAACAGTATGGCTGGAACTGGAGGACATTATGCAAAGTTAATAAGTCAGACAGAGGAAGAAAAATACTGCATGGTATGGCTTATCTGCAGTCTTTTGAAAAAAAAAAAAAAAAGATGAAACTTAACAAAGTAGAATGATGGCTGCCAGTGGAGTAGGGGAAAACAGGAAGAGTGGTAAACAGACAAATTTTCAGTTATAAGATGAATAAAGTCTGAGGATCTAATTTATAACATGGTGACTATAGTTGACAATACTTAATGGTATGATTGAAATAATAACCAAATGTTCTTATCAAAAAAAAAAAAAAGTATGTGAGATGATGGACATGTTAATTAACTTGGCTGTGGATATCTTTTACAATGTATACATATATCAAATGTTCATGTTGTAAACTTTAAATATATTGTAATATTATTTGTCAATTATACCTCAACAAAGCAGAAAAAAAGCAAAAACAAAGAAAACAAACATTTGAAATGTTCAAGGAAACTGGCCAAATGTTTTTAACTGCAGTTATTGCCAAATACTAATACGAAAAACAATTTTATGATATAATATATTTAATATTGTATTTATATTATATTATAATTAAATATGTATTGAACTATCATATTATTAATTGCATAATTAACTTTAATTATGATTAAAATTAATTTAATTGTAGAATTAAAATAAATATTACAACCTCATAATGTCCAAAATAAAACAAAGGAAAAATAAATTACAAGAAAAAAAGAACTAAGTTTAGGAGAACTCTCACATTGTAAGGTTGGAAGAATGAAGAGTAACTAACAAAGGAACATGAGAAAGAGAACCAAGATATGCAGGGGCAAAACCAAGAAAGTATGATGTCCTGGAAGCCAAGTGAAAAAGCATCTCCAGGAGGAGAAATATTCACTGTGTCACATGCTGGATGGATCAGGTATGATAAGGACCAAGAGCTGGCCAGTGGATTTAGCAAATTGGAGATTACTGGTGATCTGATATTTTTTGGTGGATTAGTAGGAGGCAAAAACCTAAATAGCATGGGTTCAAGACACAATAGGGGGAGAACTGGAGCCAGTAGCTATTGTAAACCTGATCGAGGAATTTTGCTGTAAGAAAAAGTGAGAAATGGATCAGTAGCTGGATGGGGAAATGGGCTCAAATAAAATTTTATCTGTTTTAAGATGGGAGAAATAGCCACATCTTTGTATATTGGTGAGAATAATTTAGTAACATAGGAAATAGTAATACAGAAAGAGTTGAGAGAAAAAGAATAAGAGATGGAGAAAGGGACGTAATGGACAAATTACCAAAAAAAAAAAAAAAAAAAGTCAGCTTTACCTAGATAATTCCTCCACAGGAACAGGAGAGAAATTAGGAAATCCGACAAATCAACAGACAAATCAACGTAGAAGGATACGTATAATGATAAGAACTCTTCTGATTGCTACAAGTTCCTTAGTGAAAAAAAGAAACAGTCATCAGTTGAGAATGGAGATTAGAGAGGAGATTTCAGCAGCTTGAGAAGAGAATGGAGAAGCATAAAGCTTATCTAGAAGAGATAAGAAGGAGTGAATGAATGGGGGAGTGTGGTACCACTGCCAGGTGCTGCTAAGGGTGCGGTTTTGGTTTGTGATCATGAATTCAGCATGATTATATGCTTTTTTCCTGCTATATTCACTACATGGGTGCAGGCACAGAGTAGAGAGAAGGCTGATTTAATCAGGTGTATTTTCACTATGCCACTGTAACTCAGAGCAGGACAGAGAGGCTGAGGATGGAAGCAAGAGCGTGATTACAAGGACTGATAATGAAGTGTGAGCTGAGTAAAGAGGGAAGAGAGGACATAAGATGAATGAAGGACAGTGAAAGATAATACAAGCAATGGACTAAAGACTGCAATCAGGTAGGGATTTTCTGAAGGTGAATACTATGAAAACTAGAAAGAATAATGTAGAAAATAGGAAGTTATATCAGTCAGGGACCTAGCAGAAAACCAATGGCATATTCAAAATGGGCAATTAGAGAAAAGTTTGTTGACTACAAATGGGGATCCAAGTTTAAGGATCCCATGTGGAATAGCTGTACACTACCCTGAGATTACCAGTGGGTTAACAACCCTAAACCTTAAGTCTGAAGAAGAGGAAGCTGGAACCTAGGAAGATAGAAGTTACGTGGAGATGGTAATCTCATGGGACTGCAAGCCAAGCCATGGGGTGGGAGGGGATTCTGGGAATACTGTGAACTGATTTCACTCTCCTGCTGCCCTCTTGTGTCCTACAATCACTCCTACTGGCAGCCACAAGTCAAAGGAGATTTTTGATGCACTCTACATGGGACAAAGAGCAGAGTGGAGAAGAATGGGGAGTAGATCTGGGGGAGCAAACACAAGTTATCCAGTATATAGGCTTAAGGAGACTGACAGTAATCCAATAACTGAATTGAGGAGGATAGATTTATAGAAAGGTGGGAGAGGTAGATATCCTGGGAGTGTCGGAGATAGGTGATATTAACTGGGAGTTATGGAGGGACTTGAGTTTGATTATATGGAATCCAACACTGGTGATTTCATAGTCAAGCAGAGAGAGTGGTCCGGAAGTAACAATGAGGGACAAGGAGCCCCCTGGCCATAGAGAAAAACAACCACTATGAAGCATAAGTGTAGAATGAGTATGCCTTAATTAATTCAACAAAGATTTATTGAGTAACTGATATGTACTCAGCACTGCTCTGGACACTTGGAATATATCAAAGAGAAAAAAAAAAGATTAAAACTCCCTGCCCTTATGAGGAAAAGCACTTAATAAATAGTAAGCATACATAAAAATAAAATTTATGGTATCCCAGAGCATGATAAGCATCACTGAAAAAAGTAGCACAGAATGGGGAGAGTTAGAGGCTTGAGGTGAAGGTAAGATTGCCACTTTTTTCTTTTTTAAGATTGAAATTTTAAGCAATAATTAAGAGTGTTAGCTGCTAGAAGGATACTTTTGGATAAAATGGTTTTAGGTGTAAAGAAAACTGGACTCTGAGCTCGGGAGAAGGGAGGCTAATGCCTGGCAGGATAGACAGGGTTCATGAGCAGAAAGAGAACAGGAGGCTATTAGCCCATAGCTTTATGACTAAAACCCCTCTACCTCTCTGGTCTTCGTATTCTCTCTCACCTTGGCTAGTTTTCTTCTGCCTGTTTCTTTAAAGTTTGAATGTTCCAAGATGCTCTCCTCAGGCAGATGCCTTTTGCTCCTACAGGTATTACCACAGAGCTTCACCTATCAACCATATTCTTATGACCCTAGAATTTACATTTTGACCACTTTCTTAAAAAATACCCGTGTCAATCTGTATTTTGGGGGCACTTTAAATGAAATCTATCCAAAGGTAAATTCATGATTTTTCCCCCAAACCAGTTTCTCTTTCTTTATTATCTAATTTTGATGGTTTTACCATCTATCCAGTCACCCAAGCTAGAAACTATGATGTTATCTTGAATCTCCCCTTCTTTTAACTGTCACCTCATTTTAGCCTGCCCCTGCCTTCATATAACTGATTAATTAGCTTTGGAACATCACTGTTCTCATTCAGTCTCCTCCACTGCTTCTCACCATTCTTAATTCTTTAATCAGCTTTTGTGTGCACATCATACTGGGCAAAAACAAACTTAAAAATGTAGAGGGTGCTATTCAAATATGTCACCATAATTACTTTCTTTTTCCATCATGAGCTGACCACCCAAGAGCAGAACTATGGTTTATTACACACTAAATAATTTGAAGCAATGTAATTAAATATTTTAAATACAGAAATGATAATTATTTTATTTTAATACAGAAATAATAATGATAATATTCCTTTTTTTATTTTTTTAAAGATTTTATTTATTTATTGAAAGAGAGCACAGGTGGTAGGGAGAAGCAGGTTCCCCACTCAGCAGGGAGCCCAGTGTGGCACAGGATCCCAGGGCCCAAGGATCATGGCCTGAGCCAAAGGCAGATCCTTAACTGACTGAGCCACTCAGGAGCCCCAGATATATTCCTTTTACTGGTAAATTGTTTGCTTGGAAAATATGGAGACAAAGAGGAGTGTGCAGTCTCTTTATCTAGCATTTAATTCCTTGTTTATGTGAACACACTTCTTTCAGAATTTATTTCCATGAAATCAGCAGTTCTGGACTTAGAGTTAAGGGAAGTAAACTGACCTAGGTATTACGACTGGAGACTAGGTGGTTTATAATTTAACTGAGTATTTAGAAATGCCATCCATTCTGGAACTAATGTTTTAATCTAATGCTTTATGAAGATGAAATAAAAGCAGCACTCAGATTGATATGCACCGAAGGAGAACTGTGCAAATATTTCCCTAGTGTTGGTACTGTGAGCACTTAACTTCTTTCAAAACATTCATGTTTGGCGTCACTGGGCATGACTGGAAAGGCTAAATGGTTTCAGAACATGGATTGAAACTTTGCTTCTCATTTACCTTGAAATGAAATCAAACACTGCAGGAAATGTTCTCACAACTAGACCTTTAAACATTTTGCATTAAAAAATGTATAACCTGAGGATAGACAATAGTTCTGAAATATTTATCCCAGAAAAATAACTTGCTTATTCTACAAGCAAATCTAAAACCCAGTTTAAAATTCAACAAATTTAAATTTAATTATAAAAAGCAGTTTTCTATTGAGTTAATTGTTCACCTTTACTCCTAATTAATAAAAGTATGTCCGTAAAGTGTAGATTCACATCTTAATGGATGTTGAGAGACTTGACCAGGTATAACCCTGTGTAAGTACAAAATAAAAAAAAATAAAATAAATACAATTATTGTTAATGCATGAAAGCATCAGTTCCTCTCAGTCCTGTTTGTATGGTCGTTTTTATTTCAAATATTCCAAAGAAATAATACTCATAATTTTTCTTCTATCTTTATTGAAGTCACAATATCATCAACTTGGTAACTCAGGAATTATTATCAATGTTCCAACTGTTTTTTTCCCAACATTTGGTCCTACATGCTTTTGAATATTATATGAATGACTTCAAATTGTTTAAAACATAAAACTGATTTTTTAATTTATTTTTTTTAAATTTATTTATTTGTCAGAGAGAGAGGGTGAGAGAGCGAGCAAGCACAGGTAGACAGAGTGGCAGGCAGAGGCAGAGGGAGAAGCAGGCTCCCTGCCGAGCAAGGAGCCCGATGTGGGACTCGATCCCAGGACGCTGGGAACATGACCTGAGCCGAAGGCAGCCACTTAACCGACTGAGCCACCCAGGCGTCCCTGATTTTTTAATTTAAAAAATCAAATGAACTATTGGGACTTCATCAAGATCAAAAGCTTTTGCACAGCAAAGGAAACAATTAACAAAACCAAAAGACAACTGACAGAATGGGAGAAGATATTTGCAAACAAGATATCAGATAAAGTATCCAAAATCTATAAAGAACTTATCAAACTCAACATCCAAAGAACAAATAATCCAGTCAAGAAATGGGCAGAGGACACAAACAGACATTTCTGCAAAGAAGACATCCAGATGGCCAACAGACACATGAAAAAGTGCTCCACATCACTCGGCATCAGGGAAATACAAATCAAAACCACAGTGAGATATCAACTCACACCAGTCAGAATGGCTAAAATTAACAAGTCAGGAAATGACAGATGCTGGTGAGGATGCAGAGAAAGGGGAACCCTCCTATACTGTTGGTGGGAATGCAAGCTGGTGCAACCAGTCTGGAAAACAGCATGAGGGTTCCTCAAAAAGTTGAAAATACAATTACCCTGTGACCCAGCTATTGCACTACTGGGTATTTACCCTAAAGATACAAACGTAGTGATCTGAAGGGGCATGTGCACGTGAATGTTTATAGCAGCAATGTCCACAATAGCCAAACTATGGAAGGAAGCTAGATGTCCATCAACAGATGAATGGATAAAGAAGAAGCGGTATATATATACACACACACACACACACACACACACACACACACACACAATGGAATACTATGCAGCCATCAAAAGAAACGAAATCTTGCCTTTTGCGACAATGTGGATGGAACTAGAGGGTATTATGCTTAGCAAAATAAGTCAACCAGAGAAAGACAATTATCATATGATCTCCCTGATATGAGGAATTTGAGAGGCAATGTGGGGGGTTTGGGGGGTAAGAAAGGAACAAATGAAACAAGATGGGATCAGGAGGGAGACAAACCATAAGACTTGTAATCTCACAAAACAAACTGAGGGTTGCCAGGGGGTAGGGGAGTAGGGAAAGGGTGGTTGGGTTATGGACATTGGGGAAGGTATGTGCTATGTTGAGTGTTGTGAAGTGTAAACCTGGCGATTCACAGATCTGTACCCCTGGGTCTAATAATACATTATACGTTAATAAAAAAATTAAAAAAAATTTTTAATTTTAAAAAATTCAGGGAAAGTAGACACACACATCCAATATAAATGATTTTTGAGAAGTTTTGACACAAAGGATAATGGACAAATGAGTGGTGGTTGGTGGGGAAAGTGGGATCAAAAGAAGGTTTTACTGTGTTTTGTTCTTGCTTTTAGTTTTTGTTTTTTTAAGATGAGTCAAATGACTGCATGCTTGTATGGTGCTAGAAATAATCCAGTAAATGGAGAATATTTGCTGACATAAGAGATGGAGGGATGAATTACTGGTGAATAAGATCTCATGCACATATAGAGGAATTAGCTTTAGATAAAAATCAGGATAGCTCAATAAAAGCAGAGTACATGAGTAAAAATGTCCATAATTTGGCGATTTAGAAAGAGAATCTAGAAATTTTTTTTTCAGATGTTTCTCAGCTCTACAGGAAGAAATTTCTCACCTGGAAGCAATGAGGAAGAAGGCTGTGTTGGGAGTTGGAAGAGAAGAGGTAGGGAGAGAATGGCAGAGGTGAGCACCAGGCAACTGATGGCTCCTTTCAGGTCCACAGTGGTGTGGTTTCGTACCTTTCAGCTACCGCATTCAGCCTCTCTGGTGTAGGTGTGGAAGTGTATTTGTGGGTTAGGTGGAGAATTGGTTTCATCAGGTGGTGATCTGCCAAGTAAGAGAAAAGCATGAAAGCTGAGGATGATTTCATGAGAGTCTTATAAAGACAGTACAATTTTAGCTATATAAGGAGCAAAAAATACATGAAGAAGATGGAAGTGAGTGCAAAGGAATAGGATCATAGGAGTAGACAATTCAGGAGGTTTGAAAGAATTCTGAAGCCAGAGAACCAAAGAGAATGTGCAGGAGGGAAAGAAGGTGGTGCTAAAAGAGTAACGGGAATTGAAATTATAGAAGGGTTGTGTTTATTCATAATCATATAGGCATAGTGATTGAGACAGGTGGAAGGCAACTTCTTTAAAAGACAGGAGTGTTAAGACCTCAGTGTCCAGAAAACTGGAAGAAGTATCTATGTGTATACCAACATCTAGGATCAGACAGGATTGGGAAACCAGGAACAAATACTTGAGTCATATGGACTTGTAATAGGGTTTCCACAGATAACAACCTCAGTGAGCAATGAGATTCAAAATTGGTGGGATGTCCAGAGAAGGGAAGATAATTATCCAAGAGTCACAATAAGGAGCAAGTGGAAGAGGCTGGGGAACAAAACATAACCCCTCATACCTCAAGAAGGTCTCAGGGGAGAATACTTAAGAGCAAAAATATAATTGCTGTCCTCGTTGAAAATGTTAACTCATGAAATGGGATAGAGTTTATACATACCTTTCTCCCACCATCTAGCACAATGGTTTGCACTTCATAGGAAATCTTTGCTGAGTGGATTTCATTTTATTGCACTATTACTTAATTTATTAAGCTGGTGAAGCAACAGCTGGTTATATTGGATTCATATACAAAATATGAAAGTATAAGATGGTTAGACATCTCATTACTTTCAACTGGAAATATTTCATAAACATAGAATGCAAAAAGCAATAGAAACTATGCATATAAGGATTTCTGGTTCATGAAGTTGCTAGAATGATTAGAATGACAAAGTGAGACTAGATATCTCGCCAAGGATATCTTAAAAGTTTTGGAGTTGGTAAATGGGGAGAGTGGAGATAAAGATCGATAGAAAATAGATTATTCTGTGAAAAGTAAACTAATTTAAAACTGAGCTACAATTTTACAAACTGCCAGGATAGCATTACAGAGGACCAGATCAAGCTGTGATTTTGATGAATTTGCAAAGACAAATGGAGCCAAGAACTACTTTCTTCATTTTTGCCTGCCATGCTCCTCCTTAAATATTCTTACTAAATAAATTAAATAAATCAAGGTTATTTTGAGACAACAGTGAAGAATATTTACATATGTGTAATTACATTTTTCTTTAGTCCCCTGAAAAAATTGGATTGAGTTCATGTTCATATCAATTCTTTAGTAATAGTTTCTCACTAAAAATTGACACAAATTTGGTTGCCCATAACTGCACACATTTATTCTCTTACAGTTCTGAAGGCCAAAAGTAAAAAATGAGTCTTCAGGGACTGAAAGTCAAGGTGAGCCCAGTGCTGGTACTTTCTGGAAGATCCTGGGAAGAGTCTGTTCTTTGCCTCTTCCAACTTTTAGAGGTTGCCTTTCACATTCTTTGGCTCCTGGTTGCCTCAGTCCAATCTCTGCTTCTCTCTTCACATCATCTTCTCTCCTGGCTGGCTCTCCTTCCTTCTCACAAAGGCCACTATGATTATATCTAACGTACTCAGATAATACATGATCATCTTAATTTAGATTATCCAAGATCACATCTACAAAGGCTTTTTACCATGTAAGGTAGCATTCACGGGCTCTGGGGATTAGGATGTGGAAATATTTAGGAGACTCTTATTCAGCCTACCACACCAAAGAAAGCCAACACTTTATTTAGAATCATGAAATTGTTTCAATTAAACCCACAGAAACAAAAAGTTACATTTTTTTATTATTATTTGTTTATTTGCCAGAGAAAGCGCAAGCAGGGAGAGCGGCAGGCAGAGGGAGAAGCAGACTCCCCACTGAGTAGGGAGCCTGATGCAGGACTCAATACCAGGACCATTGTGACCGGAGCTGAAGGCAGAGGCTTATCTGCCTGAACCACCCAGGTGTCCCAAAAAGTTACATTGTATTTGTGGAATGAGTGATCAATCTTATTAAAAGGAAAAATTAGGGAAAACCAAGAGGAAAAAATAGAAACAAATTATTACATTCTTTTTTTTTCTTTTCCAAGTCTATATATGAGTTCTTTTTTTAGTAATACCTCTATATTTGCACCCTTTCCACTCCACCATTCAATAAAGGCTACTGCTCATATTACAACCAAGGTTTAGCTTTGGGAGGCCCAAAACATCACAGGCCAGGTCCAATGGATACCCCAATCCTGCCCAAGCTACCTGTCTCTCTCATAACTGACTTCACAGGGGACCAGCACATGGTCCTGGAGGCTTGCATGCCTCCAGCAGCCTTCCTGGGGCTCTGCCAGGAAAGAGCCAATGAACTAACCCCAAGAGAGCAACATGTGGCCAAAAACCTTAGGGACCCCAAAAACCTTGCCCCCGAATGAATGCTTTGACAACAAGTTCTGCTCAGGCTGGAGGCCTAGAAAAGGTTTCAGGGTATGCTACTGTTCCTCTGGTCAGGTAAGTGGAATGGGCCATGGGACATCTTTACAGGGGGCCCTGATTCCCTCTCTGGCATGGAGAGGGGCCAGGTCCTGCCTCATCCAGGAAATAAGGACGCTCAGTTTGACATAGTCCATTCCCCTTCCCACCTCAACAGATGCATGCACGGTCTATCCTTAGGATCAGCTGGAGAGACATTGAATCAATCCATACCATCTCTAGATCTCCTAGGGCCTTTTGGGGGGCAGGTAGGGTGGGGTGTAGAGAAGCATTTCTCAACACCAGTGATTGGTTTTATAAGCACTCTTCTCTATGAGCAGGTGCCTGTGCATCTCTCTGAGTACTTAGTCCTCTATGATGCCCATCCTGGCTCTACGGTTCCCTCCATTAGCCCCCCTACCCCAGCTCTCTGCCCCTAGGTTGTGGAGATACAAAATGCACAGGCATAACTAGCCTCACTCCTTCCATCCTTTCCCTTCTAGGGACACTAAGTATCTATATCCTTCAGACCTTTTGTTATGAACACCCCCTCCCAGGCCCTCCATTGTATTTCCCCTTCTACTTCTACTAAAACCTATTCCATGCAAAGAAAAGCATCTCACCCTTTGTACCCATTGTACTGGGACAGAGATGCAATGTTCATTCTCTGACTTGCTAAATTTTGTTCTCTTTTTAAAATTTCTTTTCAGTGTAACAGTATTCATTGTTTTTGCAACACACCCAGTGCTCCATGCAATACGTGCCCTCCTAAATACCCACCAATAGGCTCCCCTAACCTCCCACCCCCCAACCCCTTCAAAACCCCTCAGTTTGTTTTTCAGAGTCCATAGTCTCTCATGGTTCAACTCCCCTTCCAATTTCCCTCAACTCCCCTCTCCTCTCCATCTCCCCATGTCCTCCATGTTCTTTGTTATGCTCCACAAATAAGTGAAACCATATGATAATTGACTCTCTCTGATTGACTTATTTCACTCAGCATATTCTCTTCCAGTCCCGTCCATGTTGCTACAAAAGTTGGGTATTCCTCCTATCTGATGGAGGCATAATACTCCACAGTGTATATGGACCACATCTTCCTTATCCATTAGTCCGTGGAAGGGCATCTTGGTTCTTTCCACAGTTTGGCAACTGTGGCCATTGCTTCTATAAACATTGGGGTAGAGATGGCCCTTCTTTTCACTACATCTGTATCTTTGGGGTAAATACCCAGTAGTGCAATTGCAGGGTCATAGGGAAGCCCTATGTTTAATTTCTTGAGGAATCTCCACACTGTTCTCCAAAGTGGCTGCACCAACTTGCATTCCCACCAACAGTGTAAGAGGGTTCCCCTTTCTCCACATCCTCTCCAATACACGTTGTTTCCTGACTTGCTAATTCTGGCCATTCTAACTGGTGTAAGGTGGTATCTCAATGTGGTTTTACTTTGAATTTCCCTGATGGCTAGTGATGATGAACATTTTTTCACGTGTCCGATAGCCATTTGTATGTCTTCAATAGAGAAGTGTCTGTTCACATCTTCTGCCAATTTTTTGATATGATCATCTGTTTTGTGTGTGTTGAGTTTGAGAAGTTTTTTATAGATCCTGGATATCAATCTTTTGTCTGTACTGTCATTTGCAAATATCTTCTCCCATTCTGTGGGTTGCCTCTTTGTTTTGTTGACTAGTTTCCTTTGCTGTGCAGAAGCTTTTGATCTTGATGAAGTCCCAAAAGTTCATTTTTGCTTTTGTTTCCTTTGCCTTTGGAGACATATCTTGAAAGAAGTTGCTGTGGCTGATATCAAAGAGGTTACTGCCTATGTTCTCCTCTAGGATTCTGATAGATTCCTGTCTCACGTTGAGGACTTTTATTCATTTCAAGTTTATCTTTGTGTACAGTGTAAGAGAATGGTCGAGTTTCATTCTTCTACATATAGTTGTCCAAATTTTCCAGCACCATCTATTGAAAAGACTGTCTTTTTCCCACTGTGCATAGATTCTCTAGGTAGTATAGACATTTTAAAAATGTTTATTCTTCCGATCCAAGAGCATGGAATGGTCTTCCATCTTTTTCTGTCTTCTTCAATTACTTTCATGAGTGCTCTGCAGTTCCTCGAGTACAGGTCCTTTACCTCTTTGGTTAGGTTTATTCCCAGGTATCTTATGGTTCTTGGTGCTATAGTAAATGGAATCGATTCTCTAATTTCCCTTTCTGTATTTTCATTGTTAGTGTACAAAAAAAGCCACTGATTTCTGTACATTGACTTTGTTTCCTGCCACGTTACTGAATTGCTGTATGAGTTCTAGTAGTTTGGGGGTGGAGTCTTTTGGGTTTTCCATATAAAGAATCATGTCATCTGCGAAGAGAAAGAGTTTGACTTCTTCCTTGCCAATTTGGATACCTTTTATTTCTCTTTGTTGTCTAATTGCTGTTGCTAGGACTTCTAATACTATGTAGAACAAGAGTGGTGAGAGTGGGCATCCTTGTCTTGTTCCTGATCTCAACAGGAAGGCTGTGATCTTTTTCCCATTGATGATGATATTTGCTGTGGGTCTTTCATAGACAGATTTTATGAAGTTCAGGAATGTTCCCTCTATCCCTATACTTTGAAGCGTTTAATCAGGAACGGATGCTGGATTTTGTTAAATGCTTTTTCTGCATCAACTGAGAGGACCATGTGGTTCTTCTCCCTTCTCTTATTGATTTGTTCTATCACATTGATTGATTTGCAAATGTTGAACCATCCTTATAACCCAGGGATGAATCCCACGTGGTCATGGTGGATAATCTTTTTAATGTGCTGTTGGATCCTGTTTGCTAGGATCTTGTTGAGAATCTTAGCATCCATATTCATCAGTGATATTGGTCTGAAATTCTCCTTTTTGGTGTGGTCTTTGCCTGGTTTGGGGATCAGGGTAATGCTGGCTTCATAAAAAGAGTTTTGGTAGTTTTCCTTCTGCTTCAATTTTTTGAAACAGCTTCAGGAGCATAGGTGTTATTTCTTCTTTGAAAGTTTGGTATAATTCCCCAGGGAATCCGTCAGGTCCTGGGCTCTTGTGTTTTGGGAGGTTTTTGATTACTGCTTCAATCTCCTTACTAGATATCAGTCTGTTCAGGTTGTCAGTTTCTTCCTGGTTCAATTTTAGGAGTTTATATAGTGTTCCAGGAATGCATCCATTTCATTTGGGTTGCTTAACATATTGGCATATCACTGTTGATAATAACTTGGGATGATTGTTTCTACTTCCTTGGTGTTAGTTGTGATCTCTCCCTTTTCATTCATAATTTTATTAATTTGAGATTTCTCTCTTTTCCTTTGGATTAGTGTGGTCAATGGTTTATCGATCTTATTGATTCTTTCAAAAAACCAGCTTCTAGTTCCATTGATACGTTCTACTGTATCTCTAGTTTCTACCTCATTCATCTCTGCTCTAACCTTGATTATTTCCCTTCTTGTGTGTGGAGTTGGTTTAATTTGTTGTTGATTCTCCACTTCTTTAAGGTATAGAGACAGCTGTTGTATTCGGGATTTTTCAATTTTTTTGATGGAGGCTTGGATGGCTGTGTATTTCCCCCTTAGGACTGCCTTTGCTGTATCCCATAGGTTTTGGACTGAAGTGTCTTCATTCTCATTGATTTCCATGAATTGTTTAAGTTCTTCTTTGATCTTCTGGTTGATCCAAGCATTCTTAAGCAAGGTGGTCTTTAGCTTCCAGGTGTTTGAGTTCCTTCCAAACTTTTCCTTGTGATTGAGCTCCAGTTTCAAAGCACTGTGATCTGAGAATATGCAGGGAATAATCTCAGTCTCTTTTGGTATCGGTTGAGTCCTGATTTGTGACCCAGTATGTGGTCTCTTCTGGAGAAGGTTCCATGTGCACTTGAGAAGAATGAGTATTCTGTTGTTTTAGGGTGGAATGTTCTGTATATATCTATGAGGTCCATCTGGTCCAATGTTTCATTCAATGCTCTTGTTTCTTTATTGATTTTCTGCTTGGATGATCTGTCTACTATGGAGAGAGGTGTGTTGAGATCTCCTACTATAAATGTATTCGTATCGATATGACTATCTTGCTTAATAGTTTTCTTATGTAATTGGCTGCTCCCATATTGGGGGCATACATATTTACAATTGTTAGATCTTCTTGGTGGATAGTCCCTTCAAGAATGATGTAGTGTTCTTCTGTATCTCTGACTACAGTCTTTAGTTTAAAATCTAATTTATCTGATATGAGAATTGCTACCCTGGCCTTCTTTTGAGGCCCATTGGCATGAAAGATGCTTCCCCATCCCTTCACTTTCAGTCTGGATGTATCCTTAGATTCAAAATGGGTCTCCTGTAGACAACATATGGATGGGTCCTGTCGTTTTATCCAATCCGCAACCCTGTGTTGTTTCATGGGCACATTCAGGCCATTCACATTGAGAGTGATTATTGATAGATACGTTTTTATTGACATCATGTTACCTTTGAAGTCTTTCTGTAGATTGTCTCTATATTTCTGTTTAATGATATTCTTAGGACTTTTCCTCTTTTATAGAACCCCCCCTTAATATTTCCTGCAGTGTCAGCGTGGTGGTCGCATACTCTTTTAAGACTTGCCGGTCTTGGAAACTCTTTATCTCTCCATCCATTTTGAATGTCAGTCTTGCTGGATAAAGTATGCTTGGCTGCATGTTCTTCTCATTTAGTGCCCTGAATATATCTTGCCAGCCCCCTCCTGGCTTGCCAGGTTTCTGTGGACAGGTCTGATGTTATTCTGATGGGCTTTCCTCTGTACGTAAGGAGCTTCTTTGTCCTAGCTGCCTTCAAGAGGGCCTGCCTACAATTATAATTCTTCTATTAGGTGTCTCAAGGACTTTTGAGAACCTATAATCTTAGGGGGAGACCATTCTGCCTCTAGTACATGAACGCTGGTTCCATTCGTGAGATTGGGAACATTTTCACGGAGAACTTATTCCACTATATCTTCTAGACTTCTTTCTTTCTCCTCCCCTTCTGGGATTCCAATAATTCTGACATTGGAACGTCTCATGGCATCATTTATTTCCTTGATTCTGTTTTCATGGCTTCTAAGCTGTTTGTTCCAGGCTTCCTCCTGATCCTTTCTCTCTATCTTTTTGTCCTCCAGATCACTAATTCTATCTTCTCTCTCAGTTACCCTAGCTTTTAGAGAATTTAGATTAGATTGGAACTCATTGAGAGCATTGTGAACATCATTCCTGGTGGCTTTCCATTTTGCCCTAATCAATTCTGTTTGGTCATCCATGGCTTTTTCCAACCTAGCTATTGCCTGGATAATTGTTAGCCTGAATTCCCTTTCTGACATATTGTCTATGTCGGTAGCCATTAGCTCTGTTACAGAAGGCCCATCCTCTGAATTTTTCTTCTGTTGGGCATGCCTCCTAGTCATTTTGGTGAGAGATGGCTGAACGGATGTAGCTGGATGTATCGACCATGGTGCAGGCAAGGTGCACCCTGGAACGCTTCTGAGCAATCAGGAGTCCCCACCCAAATGAGAGAAAAAAGGAAAGATAAAGAAAAAAAAAAGAGAGAGAGAGAGAGAGACAGGATAAAAAGGGAAGATAAAAGAGAAGGCTTAGCCCAAATGGGCCCCAAGGTAAGATTTATGAAGTATACAAGCAAAAAGACTAATAAAAGTATATGACAAGAGAGAAAAAAATGTATATATATATATAAAAGCAGAAAAGGAAAAGAACCTCGTCAAAAAGAACCCCAAGTATAAGATTTATATACTATCAGGAAAAACACAAATTCACAGAAACACTAGCGGGAGAAAAAGATGGGAGAGTGGTTATAAATTCTCAGTGTTGGCGAGGAAGTTTATTTTGATTCTTCTTGGATGTATCTTGATATCTTTGTTAAAGGACTCAACTTTCCTAAGATAAAGGGGGATTAAAAATTGGTTTACCTATAGGGGTAGCATTGATTCGGGAAAGGGGATTACCTTGAAGATTAACTCTATATGAATATTAAAAAATACAAATACAAAAAAGAATAAACTAAACTAAGCTAAAATTTAAAAAAAATTAAAAATAGAAAAGCAAAAGAAAAACACGGGTATATGTATCAAAAAGTTCAGGTTAAAAGGTTATTATGGAATTTGATGTACTGGACATCTCACTCGATGGAAAATAGGTTAAAAAAATTGTCTATATGAAAAAAAATGAACCAGGATAGTGGGAAGGAATTAAAAATAAAAGTTGTATCTATGAAGTAGTGGTGGTTGTTCTCTTGTCTTTTTTTTTTTCTTCTTCTTCTTCTTTTTTTCCTTGTTGGTTTTCTGGGGGAGGGGCCTGCCACGTGGGTTTTCAGGCAGTGTTCCCTGAGTTAAGTCTCCCACCTCCCTCAAGGGGGTGGGCTCTGAGGAAACCGGTTTTTCAGGCTTTTGTTCTCTGGGGGTTTTTATGTTTGTTTGTTCTTTTTTTTTTTTTTTCTCTCGCCTTGACAGCTTTTGATGGTTTTTGGAGGTTTAGAGGGAAGCAAACTGCACCGAGACCTCCCTCTCAGAGAGAAGCCTCAGTCTGTTCTCCTCTGGGTGCTGCAGGGCACACAAGTTCCCCCTTGGCCGCTGGCAGAGCACATTCTGAGTTGTGGTCCCTGGGGACACAGGAACTCCTTCTTGTACCCAAACCACAAAAGTGGCGGTTGTCTGGGCAGCTCTGGACTGCCAGAGAGCTTCCAAGTGGTGATCGCACACTGAGATTTTCCTGCTGGCCCAGGCTGGGAGCGCCTGGTCTTTCCGGGTCCGAGAGCGCCGGGCTGGTGCCTGCATGAATGGAGAGGGTCGGGGCGTGTGTGTCTCAGGCTCTGATAGCACGGGGCACTGCCAACATGGAGAGTGCAAAAAGGCTGTGTTTCTGCCAGCTGGTGAGAATCCCAGCCCCTCACGGGACCCCAAGTGCTCTCAGGCGTTCTGGCAGCTCAGGGATCAAGACCTGGTTTTTCTGCCGCACTCTCTCTGTCTCAGTGCCAGGTTGGCTGTCCTGGGTCCGGGGACTTAAGCCCCTGTCCCTAACCGCCCTGATTCCCACAATTTCCCCCCACGATCCTTTGCTCTTTTTGAGTACTTTCAACCAGACTCCAAGTTAATGCTGCTCTCCAGATGCAGGAGACTCTTGTATTGGGGTATTACTTTCCAATGGGTCGCCTCTGGTGGCTCCCTCCCCCTTTTGTTTATCTTCCAATACCAGTCCGACGTTCCCACCCTGCTTTACCTGCACATTGGCATCTTCTGCCCCTGTAGAGATCCAGACATGTATAATTCTGATCTCAGGCTGATTTCGTGGATGATTGGAATTCTTTTGTAGGTAATCAGCTCACTTTAGGGTACACATTGAACCAGCTACTCCTCCTACTTCCCCGCCATCTTGTCTTCCCTATATTAAAAATTTTTAAGAAGGTTGAAAAGTTCTTATTCTTTTCAAGTAGTTTACATGTGAGTTAGAAATCTGTGGAAAATCTTTCTATACATGTATGTCTGTTGCCAATTTGACCTACAATTTAAGATTTACTGAATAAAAGGGTGAAAGTATCTACCTTATTGCACCCACACAAATTGATAAATATTTATTTTAAATAGCTTATTAAAATAATTTCTATAGAAGCAGATTATGTTCCTTAGAAGAGAATTTTTGTGATATTGTGATTTATAAATATAATATAAATATAATTTTGGTCTTCATCCCATTTTTTGGCACAGAGCTCCTAAAACCCTAGTAATTTCCTAAATGATGCGAATGATAAAGGTAACTTGTTATGATAACGAGGTGGCCTTTGAGAGCACCTTAGGATAGGGCTATTTGCCGGTGGAGCCAACTATATGATTAGAGCTGCAACTTTTAGTCAAACACCCTAACCTCTGGGGAAGAGGGAGGGTCTGGCAGTTGAATCAGTCATTAATGTCCCATGAGTTAATTAATCAAGCCTTAAAATGAAGCCTCCATAAAAACCCTATAGGACAGGGCTCAGAGAACTTCCATTGGTGAACAAGCCCTAAGGAGACGCATCTGGATGGGACATGGGAGCTCCATGTACTTTCCTCATACCTTGCTCCATGCATCTTTTTCCTGACTTATATTCTTTTATAATAAACCAATAGTTTATTAAATAAAATATTTGAGTTCTGTGAACTGCTGTAGCAAATTAATCAAACCCGAGGAAGGGAACCTCTCTCTAAGTTACAGCTAATTGGTCAGAAATATAGGTAAAAACCTGGACTTGCAATTGCCATCCAAGTGTGGGTCTTTGGAACCTCCAATTTATAGTTGGTCATCAAAAGCACTAGTAACAGCCTGGGCTTGTGATTGGAGTCCAAAGTAGTTGGGGCCATTTTGTGGGACTGAGCCCTCAATCTGTGGGATCTGATGCTATTTCCAAGTAGATAGTATCAGAATTGAATTGAATTCTCAAACACCTTTCTAGTGCCCAAGAATGGCTTGGTGTTTCATGGAACCCTCCTCCCAACCCCCCATACACACACACATTGGAATTGAGACCAAGAACCTAGAATATTCTTCTTATTAAATTGATTGCTTTTATAATTTGTTTTCTAAAATAGATTTTGGAGGCAAACATCAAACCAAGAAGATATTAGAACTAATTAACAGTCAACTCTTACCTGTATAAGCTTAAACGTAAGTGTTGTAATCACAAAAGAAAAGATTTGACTCCTTCAAAATTGAAAAATTATGTGCCAAAAATCCCATAATCTAACATACCCTAAAATTAAAAAAATGAAAACAAACAAAATTGTAGAAGAAAATTTTAAAGCAGGAAGAAATAATCACATTTATGTACTCATTAAGGATACATAAAACTAGTACAGAAACATTTCCTGGTGCCATGGCTCTAGTTATAAAAGCCATACAAATAAAAACATAAATGCAGAAGAATTTTTAGTCCCTAAATAAGCCAAATGCAGAATAAATAATAATCATGTTGGTTATTTTTAATTATTTTTATTAACATATAATGTATTATTTGCCCCAGGGGTACAGGTCTGTGAATCATCAGGTTTACACATTTTACAGCACTCAATCATGCTGGTTAATGACAGTTTTATTTTCTTAAATTAGTGGTAATTAGTTGATATAACTGCTTTGTGTCAATCAACATTGTAATACATACCAAACACAATAAAGAAGAAAATAATTGACATAGTGATACTACTTCTAGAAATTTATTGTAAGGAAATAATTACAAATAAAGTTACATGCATGATAATGTTCATTTTACACTCTTGACTATAAAGTGTGTGTGTGTAAAAAACAATAAGAAAAAGAAAAAAAATGAAAGGTATTTAAAAAATTGATTTACTCTTTTCAACTAATGAGATAAATTAAATACATATTCCATGGAATCAATATGGTTAATAATACTTATTTAACTTAAACTGTTTTCTGAAAACAGAAATTAATATTTTAAAAATGGAAACCCACAATGTCAAGGCTCCTAATTCAGATAACTATGTAAATAATGACAAAGCATAGAATAGAAACATAACTTTTTATTATGGTAAGTAACACATTTGTGAGAGAGATACAGAAAAAATTGATAAAATTTAGGACTTATGTTTATAGTATAATGAATTTATGCATTTTATAGTTTATGACATAGACCCAACTGGTTGAAGAAATAAATTAATTTTTTAAATGGCATAGGAATAGAAGGCTATCAAGAATTTTTTCAAGTGTATGTATTATAAGGATTAAAGATGTAACATCAGATTTGAATAACCAAATTGGAATAAGATATAAAATCTGCATAGTGTTGGTGGGAATGTGATAAAATTAGGACTTTCTTCTGTTGATGGGAGTACAAGTTTGGAGAGCTATCTGACAAAATCCACATACTCTTTCAACAATTTCAGTTTTAGCAATTCATTCTAGTGCTGTATACCAACCAATGTGTAGAATTTATGTACAAGGATACTGTTTTTCTCTGCATTCTGAGGAGTTTAACTTAAAATCAGGTTCATGCATCACCTTAATAATTATTCTAAAAACTTACAGAATCATAAAAATTAATGTAACTATGTGTATTTTTTTATATAACAGAATATATACACCTAGAGTAATCTGATATTATGCGATAAGTTAATACTGGAAGTTTAAAAGAGTTAAGGGGCAATTGGTTTACTTTGAAAAGTATATATTTTAATTTTATATATTCTTGATTTATTTTGCTTTCATTTTTTGCCTTAAGTTTTGCTTACTTATATTTTTAAAGGCTAAAAACAATGTGCTAAAATCATTTACTAACTAAATGAAAAGACATTTGGTGTTTAGTCCATTTGCAGTAACCTCAAAAATCTCTATCCTAGGGGCACCTGGGTGGCTCAGTCTTAAGTGTCTGCCTTCGGCTCAGGTCATGATACTGGGTTCCTGGGATCCAGCCCTGCATCTGGCTCCCTGGTTGGCAGGGGGTCTGCTACTCCCTCTCCTCCTACTTGTGCTATCTCTCTCTCTCTGTCAGATAAATAAAAAAAAATCTTTAAAAAACAAAACAAAACAAAACAAAAACAAAACTCCATCCTATTCCTACATGAGAGATCTTGTTTTATTTAAATGAAGTTTTTTCTTTCTCTTTTTTCTTGTTTTTAACTGTGTTACTTACATATGGGTATTTATGTTATATACCAACACAACTCAATGAAAGGTGAAAATTTTAGTCAACATTTAAATATCTATAAAAACAAATAAACAAAATAAATCTAACTTAATGGTTTTTGCTAAGCTAAAATAATAATGATAATAATAAGTGACAAAATGTTCTTTTAGAGTTGTAGCTCTATTTTTTAAGGATGGCCAGGACAACATTTTGCAAAATACTTGCTCAATATATGAAGATTAATAGTTGAGAAGAGCATAATTCTTTCTCATGGATAATCTCAGAGATAATGATTTTTCACACATAATAGAAAGATTTCCCTTAACTCAGTGGTCATTTCCTAGAATCATAGAATATTAATAATACAGGTAAATTAGTTACCCCTTAAACTTACCCAGGAAGAAATGGTTTCAGAGAACTGCAGCAACTTGCCCACATTTCCACAAGGAAGTTACAAAGGTGAATCCAACATGGACATCTGACTCTTAGTCCCTTTTTCATGCTGCTAATCAGAAAAAAAACACAAAGAAGAAACTACAACTGGTGCCCCAAACTACAGTAGCTTTTTTTCAGGTTAATGGAAGTACATAGTCCATTTGATTACCTTTCATGCACTACTTCCTGAATACAAAGAGAATCCTATTAGTGGATTAGTGCCATGGCCTAATGTCCACACAGAAGATTAATGAACAGAGATTCGATGCTTTCAGATTACTTGATTCTAACAAAAGTTTAGACTATTAAACAAGCTCAATTTTTATTCACCTGTTAGTTTCTATAATCTTCAAAGCAAAAATATATGCTGTAATAAAAGTAACATATTTTACATAATTATTTCGTTAATTTTTTTACTCCATGAAATCTTATTTTTTCCCCCTACCCTCCAAAATATCTCATAATTTCTAGGATGTGATGTTAGATAGGTCTAGAGAAGAGTATCTGTAAGAGATTATTTTATTAAGCCTTACATTTCCATATGAACTTTGAATAAAACCAATAATTTTTCCTTGCAAAACTCTTATGTTCATAATGACCTGAGGATGTCATTTTACTAAGATTATTTTCATGAATTAATTTTATATCTGTTTACATTACCATTTAAAAGCAGACAATAAAGCTAGGTAGGTACTGTCAAAAGATGGTTGAAAATTATAAAAATCACAAGGTTTCTTAAATTTTTCTTAAATTTCCACTAAATGCATAAAACTTTTTCCATTATGTTTTTATATAAAAAAATAAATGTTCATAGTAATACTATGAAAAGCCAACATAATAATTAGATTACAGCAGTATTAAGGTCTATAGTTCCTGAGAAAAGCTGGTGGAAATGCTCATTGCTACATGTTTCTTTCCTGTGTGCAGTATGAAAGAATTTCGAGACAAGCATCATTCTTTTCAGACCATATCCTACATGGAATAAAACACCTCTGCACGGGGTGCCTGGGTGGCTTAGTGAGTTGAGCAGCTGACTCTTGATTTTGGCTCAGATTATGATCTCATGGTTGTGAGATTGAGCCCTGTGTCAGGTTCCATGCTGGGCGTGGTCATTCACACATGTGCTTCCATGTGCGGGCTCTCTCTTTCTCTCCCTTAAAATACCAACAAACACCTCTGTAGTTCTGCATCCTGGACTACAAAGGAGACACGATGCAATCATGTATGCCTGAAATTTAATGTATTTCAAGGTGAATATGAAAAAAGTCATCTATCTAACAATCACTTAATATACTCATTACAAAGCATATCTAGTTAGCAATGTTGTCTGAAAGCAAAGAACCAAGGAGTAGCGAGTGTGTGTGTGTTCTATGCATTAATAATTGTGAGGATATGTGTGGATTGAAGTGCCCACATCAGCACTGGCCAGACAGAACTTACTTCCTGGTTTCTATACCCTTTTTTTGGTCTTCAGTGTTGGAAACTACACAAAGGTTTATCACTAAATTGCTATGTTTCTGGGATGATTCAGGCCAGAAAAACAGCAACAAAATGTGACCTCAGCACACTCTGATTAGTTGTCCCATATAATTTTTACTCTGGCAAAATATGTGGTATGCGATGGTAAAATTTTCTAAAGAGCTCTTTTCCTTCTCTTCTACCAAATCCTAAATAAATATATGGAAATCTATCATCTAATTAAAATCTTCTTAAACTTTAGATTTTTGGAAAGGAAGTATTTAATTTATAAATAAATGAAATGGTTTGATTTTATATGATAGTCACATTTTAACTTTGGGCTAACATATTTTAGTTAACTCAGCAAAATTAAATATATATCCAGATTATCAAAAATCTCACTGCAATATAGTGAATTTTTATTTTCCTTTCCTTCAAGAGTGTTTTTCTCTGTTTTAAGTGAATGTAATCAAAGCCATTCTTGGCCAATGTAAATTAGGGCATTCTAGTTGAAGTGATAAGTCAACTTATTTTTAAAACATGATTTCCCACAATTTGAGGTCACTCTCAAGTTATCTTTTTTTATATAATATGTTCTAGAAAGATATTCATGGAATGTTTAGCTGAAAAAAAGTCTAGAGGATATGAAAAAACAGCTGTGCTTTCTTTGAATGCTCATGACATTTTCTTCAAATATAGTTAAAGGTTCAATGACACTCTTACAGAAGGTGGTTAGAAATCGAAACCAATGTTATGAAAAGAGTTTACAGGAAATGCAAAAATAGAAAAACATGAAATGATACCATAAAAATGCAATCTGCCAAGTCTAGAGAGAGAGAGAGAGATATTCTGCATAACAAATGACCCAGCTTCTTCAATAACATTTGCATGTTTAAAATGTTGGGGGCACTGTTAAGATTAAAGGAGTCTTATGAGAGAGGGAAAAAAAGATTCTTAAGAGATATACCAAATACAATTTAGAGAACTTACTTGGGCTCTAATTTGTACAAATATCTTCAAAATACATTTTATGGGTCAGGCAAGAAAAATTGAACAATAAGCAAGTACAAGATAATATCAAGATTTTATTATTAATTTTATTGAATGATACTAGTATTGTAATAATGTGTTTTTTAAAAAACGCTCTTGTTAAAGATATGAAATACATACACACACACACACACACAACTAAATGGTAGCTTATCTGAAATTTACTTTATTTTTAAATTAAATTAAATTAATTTATTTGACAGAGAGACAGAGCGAGAACACAAGTAGGCAGAGAGGCAGGCAGAGGGAGAGGTAGAAGTGGGTTCTCCCCTGAGCAGGGATCCCAATGCAGGGCTAGATCCCAGGACTCTGGCATCGTGACCTGAGCTGAAAGAAGCTGCTTAACCAACTGAGCCACCCAAGCACCCCTGGAATTTACTTTAAAATGTTGTTTTAAAATAACCCATTAAAAAAATTACCAGGGAAGTTGGGTAGATGAACAGCAATGGCGTAATATTGATAATTTTTGAAGCAGAGTGTTTTATACACAGATGTTTATACTTATTCCTGAATCTTAATATAAAAATGTTAAGAAATAAAATAAAGGGTAAATGTATCAATAAGAAATAAAACTTAATGGCTTACCACAATAGTCATTTACTCAGGAATTTATCTATCTATCGATTTATTAGAGGTTAGGCAGGCCTGGAGTCAACTGGGAGGGAGAGTTATGTGTTAGATTCCTATTGGATCCTGGCCACATGGCTGGTCATGTGAAGAATTGAATGGGCACAGGAAGCCCTGGGCCAGCTCTATCCCAGGATTGTTTGTGTTACAAACTGAGCAAGCATAGCTGATAAGTTTTCTGGTTTAGGCTGAGCTCACTTACTAATCTGCAGTTTGCTCTTAGGTTAGTTGGTCTATGGTGGCTTCAGCCTGGAAGCCATGTCTCCAATCCACAGGGTCACTTATCTTATAGTAGGTGAACTCAAGGTTGTTCACATGACAGTTGGGAGGATTGAAAGAGATAGTGGAAGCATGTCATTCTGTTATTCAAGGTAAATCACAAGGCCTGTCCCATTTAAGGTATTAACTCTACTTCCTGATGGAAGGAACTTCAAAGTTACTTTGGGGTAGGGAATTAATAGACCTGTTTGCAATTTGCCAGATGTCTATGAAAAAGGCAATAATAAAATCTTAATAGTGAAATTTTATAAGCCATTAAAATGTATTAAAATCAGATATAAGATAAGAATTCCACTACTACAACTTCTGCTCACAATTATTTTAAGGGTCCAAACCAATTCAGTAATAAATTTTATTTTAGTTCTTACTATATATAAGATTCTTTTAAAATATATAACCATATATTCCACATCACAACTCCACAAGGTAGATATTATTATTTTTCCTCATCTTGTAGATGAGAAAGCTGGAGCATGAGGGGGTTATATAAATTTTCCATATTCACATGGCTCAAAAGTAGCAAATTTGAAAGAAACCCAGGCAGTTAGATTCAGAGTGGACATTTTTAATGCTATAACACGACTGAAGTATTTTAAAAGAAAGAAAAAATTTATTTTATTGCAGAAAATATGACTGTGTACATAGAAATTCCAAGAAAATATTAAACTCTTTAAGCTAATGACAGACTTTAGCAGATTCAACAGCTTCAGGAAAATATAGAAAACTCAGTATCTTCCCATCCTCTGTAAGATGATGTTAGAGAAAAAAATTATTCCACTGATTATGCCACATAATTAATCTATGAGGTATCTACAAATAATTCTGTTATATATAGGGGAATTAAAAAAATAGTTGTGGGGCATAAAAGGGTACCTGAATAAATGGGAAGGCAAACTTGGGCAGTTAATCTGAAAATCACAAAGATGTCTGGTCTACCCCAAATTAACTGAAACACTCAGTGAAGTTTCAATAAAACCCCTAAATAGGTGGTTTTTCATTAAAAAATACCACTTAACCTATAATGTATATAATAGATAAAAATACCCAAAAATACATGATGCAATTCTTTAAAAGACAAATGGAGGTAGATGCCTACTCCAAAAGATAAAAAGACCTGTGATAAGCTATAGTGATTGAAATAATGTGCTATTGCTATAAGAATAAATTAATATAAAGATGAAGCTGACTATAAAGTTTCTAAAAACAGACCACATAGGCATTTACAAAAATTTCATATGTGAAAAAATGACATTACCAAAGAGGTAACGAATGGCCTTTGCATGCTGTGACCACTGGTTATTAATGCAGAAAGTAATATTAGACCATGAATTCATACCATAAACAAACAAAAAGAAGTCAGTTGTAACTAAATGTGAAAAAGCTCTCTATACACCCAAAATAAATTGTATCTTTATGCCCCTGTGATTGTGAGTGAATTACTTGACCATGAACCAAAGAGAGAATAAAGTACAAATAATAAGAGTGGTATATTTGGTGACATTGAAACTTAAAACTTACATACAGTATAAAACACTATGAAAATAAATAAAATGGAGGAAATATTTGCCAAACATGATACACAAAACATTAGTCTACAGAATTCATAAAGAACAGCTATAAAACTATAAGTAAAAGACAAATATCTGAACAAAAAAATTGAAAGAAGATAAGGAACATCTTAAAGAAGATATAATAAAAATGATTAATAAAAATAATTTGAAAAGAATTTTTAGAGAAATTTCAATATGTTAGAAATACATAGAAAACCACAAAGAGAAAAATAAATGTTTGGGGGACACTTTTCATTTTCTTTTTATTCATGTGTACATTTCCAGCAAAGTTAGAATTATGAAGCTCCTGTTTTGTACACATTTCTTTATTTAATGTAATAACTACTTTTTCTTTCACTAAATCCTTGATTCATGTGATTTCAATGACTAAATATTCTTATAATTTATTTAACCATTTCCTATTACTGAGCATTAAATGTGCTTCCAGTAGTGCATATTTATGTATTTTTTTCTCAGAATAATTCCCTGGAAGTGTGGCTTTAGACTCCTATTTTCAAATTATACATTGGAAAGTTTTAAAAGATTAAGATGTACAAGAAATTATCCTTTTTTTTCTTTTGCTCAAATGAGTTATTTTCTTTTTTTGAGTGTATTTAATGGCAGAGTTAAGTGAACCTACTCTTCTGTTTGTTGGACATTATTATCATTGTTGCCTGTGAAGCCAATTTGTTCTTGGTCCATCCTTCATTCAAGGTCTCAATCCCACTTCCATTCTCCATAGATACCTACTTTTCTGGTCTGATAGGTATGAATTTGAGTACATATGTGTTGTTTAAAAATAGTCTTTGTTTTATGTCTATCTGGCAATTTAGCTTATTAATTTGATTTATCAAGTATTACTTTGTATAAATATTGTTGCCCAAGAAGTATCTATCTCACTTTCATCTGCTGCTCATTCAACTCTATGTTTATAATACCTGCATTTTTGCATATCTACATCAGATTTAAAGATTCCAACTGCTGTCTATATATCGTAATGTATATCTATCACATTTATCTTAATTCATTTAGTAATGAGCACTTTGTTTACTTCTAAAACCCCACCACCATAAACAGTGCTTGTTCATTCTCAACAATGTTTTATTTTTCAACTACCATCTCAGTGACCACAACAGTCATGTCTCTTTGAGAATTCCTATGGTTCTTTACATCTGTGAAATCAGTAGGCTAGATCACTGGGTACATACACTCTTCATTTGACTAAGCACTGCCAGGTTGCTTTTCAGAAAGTTTTCACCGGTTTATAGTCCACACAATACCTGAGAGTCCCTGTTTCCCAATGGGCTATGTTTTGATATCATGTTGTTTTATGATTTCTGTTTAGAAGAATAGAGAATGACATTTATACTGAATTTGTTCCCTATGCAAAATGGAGAAAAGTTGTTACTCAAGAAATTCTAGCTCTGTAGGGTTAATTTGAATGCTCAGGCTATTTAAAGTCTTGCTTCACTAGGGGCAAGGGAAAACAGCTGTAATTACACACATACACATAAATATAGACATGGCTTGAAAGTAATATGACATTAAATGTCAACTATATCTCAAACCCCCCCCAAACAGGCTCCATGCATTCATATATTTTTAAATAATATATTTTCAATTTTGTTAAGTATATTTTATCCATTTCTTCTTAAATTAAAATTAATACACAAATCTAAGTTCTCTAAATGATAAATTATATAAGATTAATCTCCTAAAATTCATAATTATAAGCTATCAACAAAATATATTTAAAAAACAACAACTATCTGTAAGCACTGGAGAGGAACTAAAAGCAGATAGAAACTGGATCAAAAAATTCAAGCCTTGATAAAAGAGAGACTAGATGAGGTTTTCATTTATATATATATATATATATATATATATTTTTTTTTTTTTTTAAGTGATACTTTAGTTCATATGGTGTTGGGTGCCTACAGCTTAGATAGAAAGCCATACTCTTACTGGTTTTAGCATTAAGAGTGCTGAGTGTGGGCATGTCAAAATAGCTGAAAATTGAGAGGGGAAATCTAGAAAGGAGATAGCAATGTATAAATTACACTCAAAGACTTTCTTAAATACAGCAAAGTTAACTGCCTACTATAACAAAAATCAACACTCATCAGAGGAAAATAGAACCCAGATTCTCTATTGCATGTCATCCAAAATAACCAGTGTAAAATAAAATATTATCAGGCACACAAAGAAACAGGAAAATGGGAACCATAATCAAGAGAAGCAGTAAATAAAATCCAACATTGATACAGTTCAGTTGTTGAATTAGCAGAAAAAGGCCACTACAGCTATTGTAAATATGATCAAGCACAAAAAAGAATATGATCATTGTTTTAATTAATTAATTAATTAATTTTTATTTCTTTTCAGCATAACAGTATTCATTGTTTTTGCACCACACCCAGTGCTCCATGCAATACGTGCCCTCCTTAATACACACCACCTGGCTCCCCCAACCTCCTACCTCCCACCCCTTCAAAACCCCTCAGGTTTTCAGAATCCCTAGTCTCTCATGGTTCACCTCCCCTTCCAATTTCCCTCAACTCCCTTCTCCTCTCCATCTCCCCATGTCCTCCGTGTTATTTGTTATGCTCCACAAATAAGTGAAACCATAGGATAATTGACTCTCTCTGATTGACTTATTTCACTCAGCATAATCTCTTCCAGTCCCGTCCATGTTGCTACAAAAGTTGGGTATTCATCCTTTCTGATGGAGGCATAATACTCCATAGTGTATATGGACCACATCTTCCTTATCCATTTGTCCGTGGAAGGGCATCTTGGTTCTTTCCACAGTTTGGTGACCGTGGCCATAGCTGCTATAAACATTGGGGTACAGATGGCCCTTCTTTTCACTACATCTGTATCTTTGGGGTAAATACCCAGTAGTGCAATTGCAGGGTCATAGGGAAGCCCTATTTTTAATTTCTTGAGGAATCTCCACACTGTTCTCCAAAGTGGCTGCACCAACTTGCATTCCCACCAACAGTGTAAGAGGGTTCCCCTTTCTCCACATCCTCTCCAACACACGTTGTTTCCTGTCTTGCTAATTTTGGCCATTCTAACTGGTGTAAGGTGGTATCTCAATGTGGTTTTACTTTGAATTTCCCTGATGGCTAGTGATGATGAACATTTTTTCACGTGTCTGATAACCATTTTCATGTCTTCATTGGAGAAGTGTCTGTTCATATCTTCTGCCAATTTTTTGATATGATTATCTGCTTTGTGTGTGTTGAGTTTGTCTGTACTGTCATTTGCAAATATCTTCTCCCATTCCATGGGTTGCCTCTTTGTTTGTTGACTGTTTCCTTTGCTGTGCAGAAGCTTTTGATCTTGATGAAGTCCCAAAAGTTCATTTTCTCTTTTGTTTCCTTTGCCTTTGGAGACATATATTGAAAGAAGTTGCTGTGGCTGATATCAAAGAGGTTACTGCTTATGTTCTCCTCTAGGATTCTGATGGATTCCTGTCTCACATTGAGGTCCTTTATCCATTTCGAGTTTATCTTTGTGTACGGTGTAAGAGAATGGTCGAGTTTCATTCTTCTACATATAGCTGTCCAATTTTCCCAGCACCATTTATTGAAGAGACTGTCCTTTTTCCACTGTATATTTTTTCCTGCTTTGTCGAAGATT
>PISX010009288.1:0-76677 GCA_004024625.1 Mellivora capensis
GGGGGGGAAGACTGGAAACAGAGAAATTGTTCTATTTCTCAAACAAATCAAGCAAATAGAGCAGATTTAAAATACTGCCAAGCTTGGCAGTAAGTGCCTGGGTGTTCATGTTCTTGCTCTATTTTGTTCTCTTGATATAGTTCATAATCAAAGACAATGGAGAAATGCCTCTGCTTACAGAATTTGTCCAACATGCCCTTTTCCATTTGAAGGGGAAATAGCTTCATTAGCATAAGGAGGCTTGACAAGACAAAGTAAGGGTTGAGGGGGCTTCTCTTTTCTCCATCCCCTTTCTCCACCAGAAGCAAAAAACAAAACAGTAACTGTTACAAGTGGGTGAATCCAGTTTTTGACTGATCAGAAGCTTCTACTACTTGGTGAATTGGGCTCTTTAAAAAAAAAGCAATATAAAAATGTCTTTCTTTTGCAAATTAAACACACACACATACACACACACGGATACATGCATGTACACACACACACACACACACACACACACACACACGCATTCATTATTTGGTTTCTCCCAGTGCCCCAGAAGGAGTTTGTTCAAGTGAAGGAGCCTGAAGCTTGAGCTCCATTAGCTTCATGGTTATTCTGCTTCAGGGCACCAGTAATCACACAGCAAAATGCTGCGCAGATGTCTTTCATCCTGTTCTCTGTTCTTCTGCCATCCCGGAAGGAGTGCTGAGGGAGGGTAGAAGCATCATTCTTCCCTCCAGAAATTCTCAGCTCTGGGAGGTGGTTTCGCCTGAGCCCCAAGTCCAGTCTCTTCCAGATGCTTCCCGCTTTTCATGCAATAAAGCTTCAGACCTGATGCATGACAAGAAATGGAAGTCCAGGGGCGCCTGGGTGGCTCAGTGGATTAAGCCTCTGCCTTCGGCTCAGGTCATGATCTCGGGGTCCTGGGATCCAACCCCGGATCAGGCTCTCTGCTCAGCAGGGAGCCTGCTTCCCCTTCTCTCTCTGCCCTCCTCTCTGCCTACTTGTGATTTCTCTCTGTCAAATAAATAAATAAAATCTTAAAAAAGAAATGGAAGTCCAGGGGCACCAGGGTGGCTCAGTCATTGGGCGTCTACCTTCGGCTCGGGTCATGATCCCAGGGTCCTGGGATCGATCCCCACGTCGGGCTCCCTGCTTGGTCGGGGGAGCCTACTTCTCCCTCTCCCACTCTCCCTACTTGTGTTCCCTCTCTCACTGTCTCTCTCTCTGTCAAACAAAAAAAGAAAATCTTAAAAAAAAAAATGGAAGTCCAAAACCCAACCACCCTCACCTTTCACCTACTTGCAGACTACCTCAGTCCGCTTCCTCCCTCAGGTCCTCCTGGGTTGCCTTCACCTGAAATAAGATGAAACCTTATGGTAAAGGTTCTTTTCCCATCAGAATCTCTAGGAATTACTAAAGAAAGGAAGCAACTGGATACCTAGATTCCAGTTAACTTTGTCACCGGTGGTTATGTAACCGTGGGTGAATCACAGGGTAAGTGGCACAGAACGGGGCTTGCCAAGAATGGCAGAGGACGGGGCCCCGATGTTCCTATCATTTTTACTCCCCAGGGTGGAAAGCCCGAGGGTGGAAATGGAAAGCACTGGGCAAGGAAAGGGAGTGGCATCTGTCAGCATAAGTATGTCCACAGCAAGGAGAGCGGAGGCAGCCTGAGGTGGCCAGAGCTCAGCCAGAACCGAAGGCAGCAGAATCTCCAGGGGACCAAGTGGGACCAGCAGAGCTTTGCGCCAGCAGCTTAATTTAGGGAATTCTGAGAAACACTTTAAAGTTGTCTTTGGCACTCTACCAGACTCTCCTGCTGAGATGTGGCTGGCTTCCGTGGGACAGTTTAAGGATCAGGGAGGAGGAGTCCGGACTTCCTTATCAGCGTGCTTCTTCTCTCTCCTGCAGCCCTGCTCCTGCTAATCTGTTTCCACAGGCAGCATCTCTGAGCTGCTTGCATTTGATAGCTTGTTTGGCTTAGGGATTTATGCCTGCCGAAAGCTCGATCTTGAGGCCGGTGAGATTATTTCGGTGAGTGTGGCGTTCAGTGTTAATGTTGCTTTAAATCACTTTTAGTCTTGTTTGAATGTTGAACCTTAGATTTTCTTCTAGGTCATGGAGCTTATGGCATTGAAGAGCTGGCTGCCCCCAGTTAGTGATTTACATACCGGATCAGTATGGTGGAGTCATCAAATGAACGTGTTTAACTTCTATAATAAAGTGAGACTGGTAAATACTTCTTTTTTTCACCAGAAGAAAAACAAAGTGAGGAGGATGCCTTTGACCCGGAGTCAGCTGCTAGCAGCTGGGAACTCCCAGCTACTAGTTATCCTTTTAGACCTCTATAACTCATTCCATTAAATCCTCTCTTCTGTAAGCATGGAAGGCCTTTCTTTCTGGCAGAAATGCAGGAAGCCATTACAATGATGTGTTCTGTTGGTTTACATCATGCAATTAACATACTGTCTCGCCGTCAGAAAATTTTTTTTTATTTTTTATAAACATATAATGTATTTTTATCCCCAGGGGTACATGTCTGTGGATCGCCAGGTTTACACACTTGACAGCACTCACCATAGCACATACCCTCCCCAATGTCCATTACCCCACCCCCCTCTCCCGATCCCCCTTCCCACAGCAACCCTCAGTTTGTTTTGTGAGATTAAGAGTCACTTATGGTTTGTCTCCCTCCCGATCCCATCTTGTTTCTTTTCTTCTTTTCCTACCCCCCCACTCCCCATGTTGCATCTCCACTTCCTCATATCAGGGAGATCATATGATAGTTGTCTTTCTCCGATTGACTTATTTCACTAAGCATGATACCCTCTAGTTCCATCCACGTCGTTGAAAATGGCAAGATTTCATTTCTTTTGATGGCTGCATAGTATTCCATTGTGTATATATACCACATCTTCTTTATCCATTCATCCGTCGATGGACATCTAGGTTCTTTCCATAGCTTGGCTATTGTAGGCATTGCTGCTATAAACATTCGGGTGCATGTGCCCCTTCGGATCACTACGTTTGTATCTTTAGGGTAAATACCCAGTAGTGCAATTGCTGGGTCATAGGGTAGTTCTATTTTCAACTTTTTGAGGAATCTCCATGCTGTTTTCCAGAGCGGTTGCACCAGCTTGCATTCCCACCAACAGTGGAGGAGGGTTCCCCTTTCTCCGCATCCTCGCCAGCATCTGTCATTTCCTGACTTGTTAATTTTAGCCATTCTGACTGGTGTGAGGTGATATCTCATTGTGGTTTTGATTTGTATTTCCCTGATGCCGAGTGATGTGGAACACTTTTTCATGTGTCTGTTGGCTATTTGGATGTCTTCTTTGCAGAAATGTCTGTTCATGTCCTCTGCCCATTTCTTGATTGGGTTATTTGTTCTTTGTGTGTTGAGTTTGATAAGTTCTTTGTCAGAAAATTTAAGTTGACTAGGTTCCCCATAATGAATTATTTGTAGGATATGCCTTTATGTGCCATAGTGTATAAGGTGTCTGATCTCTTTTTTTTTTAATGTTTTTTTAAAGATTTTATTTATTTATTTAACAGGCAGAGATCACAAGTAGGCAGAGAGGCAGGCAGAGAGAGAGGAAGAGAGAGAGAGAGAGAGAGAGAGGAGGAAGCAGGCTCTCTGCTGAGCAGAGAGCCCAATGTGGGGCTCGATCCCAGGACCCTGGGATCATGACCTGAGCCGAAGGCAGAGGCTTTAACCCACTGAGCCGCCCAGGCGCCCCGTATCTGATCTCTTGATGTCAAATCTGGTCAAAGGAATGACTTCAATTTAGTTTCGTCACGGACTGTTGTAAAGTTGTGCTTCCATTCCCGGGAGTCAGTTGAATGAAGAATATAACAATATACTTTTTGTTCCTTCTCTTTCTAGATGTACTGCTGTCATTGAATATTGGCCTACTTGAAAGTGCAAGCAAGGGAAGCTCCGCCATCAGGATGTCCAAGTACAAACTGATTATGTTAAGACATGGAGAGGGCGCTTGGAATAAGGAGAATCGTTTTTGTAGCTGGGTGGATCAGAAACTGAACAGTGAAGGAATGGAGGAGGCTCGGAACTGTGGAAAGCAACTCAAAGCGCTAAACTTGGAGTTTGATCTCGTATTCACATCCATCCTTAATCGGTCCATCCACACGGCCTGGCTGATCCTGGAAGAGCTGGGGCAGGAGTGGGTTCCAGTGGAAAGCTCCTGGCGTCTAAATGAGCGTCACTATGGAGCTTTGATTGGCCTCAACAGGGAGCAGATGGCTTTGAATCATGGTGAAGAACAAGTGAGACTCTGGAGAAGAAGCTACAACGTGACCCCACCACCCATTGAGGAATCGCACCCTTTCTACCATGAAATCTATAATGACCGGAGGTATAAAGTGTGCGACGTCCCTGTGGATCAGCTGCCCCGATCTGAAAGCTTAAAGGATGTTCTGGAGAGACTCCTTCCCTTTTGGAATGAAAGGATTGCTCCTGAAGTATTAAGTGGCAAAACCATTCTGATATCCGCTCATGGAAATAGCAGCAGAGCTCTCCTGAAGCATTTGGAAGGTACCATTTTTGTGCTACTACTTTGTAAAGGTTGCTAAGTATTATACGTGGGCCTTAACATAGAAGAGATGTGGTTTCTGAGCTCACAATGCACAACTGACATGATAGACTTTCTTTCCTATTCCTTTTTGCCTCTTTAGTCTTTTAAGAATCATTTTGTTCTATAAATCAAAACCCCTGTGCCTTTCACATTCATATTATAGACAGCAGTGATTCTAAATCTTTTTTTTTAAATTTTTTTAAATTTATTTATTTGTCAGAGAGAGAGGGAGCACAGGCAGATAGAATGGCAGGCAGAGGCAGAGGGAGAAGCAGGCTCCCTGCCGAGCAAGGAGCCCGATGTGGGACTCGATCCCAGGACGCTGGGATCATGACCTGAGCCGAAGGCAGCTGCTTAACCAACCAGGCATCCCATAATTTGCATTTCTAAGATGTTTTATGGTAATGCCTATACTGCTACTTGGGGTACTCCACTTTGAGGACTCTTGATCTAAAAGATTATATGGCTTTTGTTGTAGTAACTTTTAGGGAGGCTAGGAAGTTTCTATAGAAATGGTATGCAAAGCCAGTTTATTTATTTGAGTCTTTCCAGATAAATAAAATGATCTAGACTTTGGTTTTGCCCATGCTCTTCCAACTTTAAACAGTTATGTGTTTCAGACCTGGCCTTCTTGAACAGTTCCTTTGTTCCAGCCCTCTCTCTCCAGACCAGGCTGAGTCATTGCTTGGGAGAAAGTTAGGGGCACAGAAAAGAAAAGAAAAGGAAAGGAAAGGATGGCTTATTGCAGATAATCGGTTGCCTCCATTTTATTTTAACTACTTGATGTTGTATTCTAAACATACTCCAAAATGTACACTATTGTTATCTTCCTTTTGAGTAACATGAACTAAATGAACTCTTGAGGACCCAAGCTCACCAGTTTGGGCATCAGTGATGGCCCTGTGACACCTTCAGGGGGTCTCTCCTTCCCCTTTCTCCCTTCACTAAGTAATCCAGGCAGCTGTGTGTTTTGAGTGATCTGTTCCATCCACCGTTTTCCTGTCTGTTAGCACTCTCAGCCGCTAACCCATGATACTAGAATCATCTCTCCAACATTCCCTTCCCATTCTGCTTCACCTTTCTCTAAGAGCCGGTGAGAAATGAAGAGGTTGACATTGTTTGTGAAATAAGTGAAAGTAGGTTATTAGTAACAAAACAAAGTAATCTTTATGAGATTTCATTGTAAACTTTTTAGCATGTGTTTTTACCCCAGATTTTTAAGTAATGTGGCCAGGAGCCAAATCATTACTCCTGTACCTGCATCCATTAGTTGTGCAGAGATCTAAACTCTACAGACTTTACTGGCTATTAAAAACGTTACTGGCTAGACATGGTGCTCAACCTGTTGGTGTATGTTAGTGTATATATCTTATTTAATCAACTCTATAAAGAGTTCTATTCTTCCTCTTTCAGAATAGTCAGATACTGGATTAAATGACAAATAACTTCATCATTATTGGACTATAGTACTTTATTGTTTGAAGAAGAGTTGAGCCTTCTCTTAGGATAGCGACAAACTGAAATTGAGAGTCTCAAAGTTTCTGCCCAAAGATGTATTCTGTCCCACTACGCTAGTTCCTTTTTTCCAAAGGTGGAGCTTAGAGCTCTTCACGGCCAAGCTCCCTTCCCTAAAGAAAATCCCATCTCCTTTAGGATCCTCTTTTTTCTTACTGTTTAATAACATTTATTCTTCAACTATCTTCAGGCTTAGATGTCTTTAAGATCATTCTGCATCCCCAGCCATAGCTCATCTTAGATAACCCCATTCTATTAGTGCATTGGTGACATCACGATTTGTTACCATTCTTTTTTTAAAGGAAATAGGGAGTTTTACAGATGGTGGTGAGGAAGACTATCCCCATGGTGGGGATGGAGGCCAAACCACCTGTGGAGGGCAGGGTTACCCATAGAAAGCTTACTTTCTGCATTTGAGGGAGGTTTTGAAACCACCAATAATTTATTTAAAAAAGCAATCATTTGGGGTAGCTGCTGTAGAAAACAATCTGGCAGCTTCTTGATAGATTAAACATCAGTTACCATATGATCTACTAATTGTAGATAGAATAAACATCAGTTACCATATGATCTACTAATTACTGAGAAATTAGCAGACATTAGTCCTCAGGCTTCATTTTTACTTTCTTCTGAAGGTCTTTTTTTTTTTCTTTAAGCTGAATCTGTAGAACTAAATCATCTTTCAGAGCTTATTGAAACTGAAGCAACCTTAAATTATAATTCTTATCCCTCTCACTATAAACAGGCCTTAGACAAAATGTGTTTATTTGGGAGATAATTAATTTAAAAGAGCGGTGTTCATACTGGAAGAGGTAACTGGTATGAGGAGATTCTAGTCGGAAGTATGGAAGCGGAAAAGGTGTGGAGTTGGCTGATGTCTGTAGCCGAGGACAAGGGAGGTGTAGATGAGGGAGACGGGGACTGGAAATGGGAAGGCAGGTGACCAGGGAGGATGGCAGACATTCAGGGGAGAAAAATGCAGAAAATCCAGAATGTGCCATTGGCACAGGCCCACAGGTGGGGAACCAAATGGAGTGGATGGGAAGATTGGGGTCTGTCCATACAAAACATAGGCTGGTATGTAATCTTGGCTCACCCATCCTGGGTAGGAGAACAAGTTTGTTCCTTTTTGGCCTGTAGTACCCCCTGGTGGTGGTGGTGGTAAGATTCATGGAGCCCTTTGATGTCGCTGAAGAAATTATTTCATGTGCATGAAATGGACTAAACTAGATTTTAGGATCACTTGGTAAGTTAGTTATCATGTCTTATTTTAGGAGTTCTCTAAGTACCAATCTCCACTAAGAGATATCTGCTCTGGTGTATACTGAAAAATAAGATGTAAGTATTCTATGTCACAGCTCTAAGAATTACGTGTAAGTGACTTTCCCAAGATCAGAAGAAATCGTGTGTTATTTCCCCCATGTCATTTCTATTAATGAGATTTTAGGTTTTTTAAAGTTTATTCTGAATGTATATGATCACTGGAATAGGAACATGAGTCCTCTTACCTCGAATGTCTGACCTTCAGAAGCTGAAGCTACGGGGCATAATGTGGTACCTGATAAATTCCCAAACTAAACGAAAATATTTCTTGAATTTGAATGCTAACTCTTTAAGACTCCGAAATATTAGGTGACTCTCCCTTACTTTAAGGGGGGAAAATAGAGATTTTTATGTGATAGTAAGGACTACTTGCAATTTACCGGGGATTATATGTGTTTAGTATATTAAAAACATATCATAAAATTTACCATCTTACTTGCCAATTTATTCTTACTGTAAAGGTACATGACTATATATACCACCATTAACCGTTTTCTGATTAATACCTGTTATCCCAGTATAATTATTAAGAGCCTTTCCTTTCACTTTCAAAAGTGCCCCACTTGAATAATAAATTATGTGGTCACCTAACTATAAAGATGTTAGCCTTCCCTAGTATTAAGAATGAATCCTTGGGCACCTGGGTGGCTCATTTGATTAAGTGACTGCCTTTGGCTCAGGTCATGATCCCGGGGCTCTGGGATCAAATCCCGCATCAGACTCCCTGCTCATCAGGGTGTCTGCTTCTCCCTCTGACCTTCCCCCCCTCATGCTCTCTCTCATTTTCTCTCTCAAATAAACAAATAAAATCTTAAAAAAAAAAAAAAGAAAAAAAGGAATGAATCCTTGAAATGGCTATGCCCAGATTCCATACTTCCTATAAACACAAAAGTTGCTGAATTCTTTGCATTGATTACAAAAGTAAGAATGCTTGTGGTTGTAGATTCACTGGAGTCCTAGTCATGCTTTCTAGATATGTTTATATCAAATTCTCCTCTATAAACAGGATCCTTTGAAGGAACTGGGCAATGTTTCTATGTATTGTCTTTAAACTGTTTGACAGACTTAAAGCTGTTACTTCCTGCTGGGGAGGAGTGTGGTAGTTGGTACAATCCAACTGACAACCTACCATCGTATCATACAAATACGTTATTATTTAAAGACTAGAACTTGGGGGGTAGGAAAGATGATGATCCTATTAAATAGCCACTTAGAATATTGGTTTACCCTGAAACCTCAAAGTGCCTTATGATCTTTTTACTTAAAAAGTATCCTAGTGTTCCACATCTACTCTATGTTGTGTCTACCTCAACGATGAAGAGTGTTGGTTCTTAAGACATTATTTTGTTTCTCAGCTATTTGCTGCTATGACTTGACCCTATAAGCAGTCAAGTCCTGACTGACACTTCTTCCATTTGTGAAGAACACAGGTGCTGTTGAAGGAAAATGAAACCCAGACAGACCTCAGATGACTTAGCCATGATCATGATAATTAGTTGGAGTCGTGAACTCCACCCAAACCCAGTTCACTGAGTCTCCACACATGATTACCCCCCGGACTTTTTTGTTTTAACTTTTTTTTTTTCCTGAAAAGTAGCCCTTCCCTTGATCTATTTCTTATTTGGAATACTATATTTTAAGAAGCGGAGTCAAGAGTATCCTTGGTAGGTAAACCATTAAAAGTTAATTTGATGCAACTAACTGAGTCTTCAATTATTATTGCTGTTACCCTAACATTGTGGTTTGTATGTGGTGTTCCCTAGTACAGCTATAAAGGTGGCCTTATTTGGAGTGCATGCTATGTGCTAAGTGCAGTTCTAGGCATTTTACCTCATATCCTGTTTAATACAGGAACTAGCACAAGGCTCTGACCCGGCTGGAAAGCTGTGTTTCAGCCCTGTGTTTTACTCTGCTGTTTGATGTATCTAGGTCATATTTTTTATTTCATTTGACCAGTGATCACTAAGCTATTTTGCTTAAAGAAACTGCTTTAATAAAAAGGAGCAGACTACTGATCTACCCTAACTTCATGGGTCAGTCTCAGCTGTATTATGCCAAGTGAAAGACGCTGAATTCAAAAGGCTGTATATTAAAAAAAAAAAAAAAGTTGCATATTGTACCTTCCTGCTGAAGTCTTAGCCCTCAGTGGTTCAGAATATGACTATATTTGGACATAGGGTCTTTAAAGGGGTAATTAAGTAAAATAAGGCCATTAGGCTGGCCCCAAATCCAACACGATGGGTGTCCCACAAAAGATCAGGACACAGACACAGAGGGAAGACCACGCAAAGACACAGGGAGATGGTAGCCATGTACAGACCAAGGAGAGAGGCCTCAGACCTTGATATCTCTGCAACTATGAGGAAATCCATATCTGTTATTTTTTTTAAGCAACAAACAAACCAGGCATCGTAGATTCTATTTATTTGCCGTTGTGGAAAAGGCAATATTATTGGGTCAGAAAATAGATCAGTGGAAAAGAGTAGGCTGCAAAGCGGTACAAGGAAATTTGGAGGGCTCATAGAACTATTCCGTACACCCAGAAGGGTGAATTTCATTGTGCGTAAATTATACCTCCGTTTAAAAGTCTTGCTTTTTGGGGCGCCTGGGTGGCTCAGTGGATTACAGCCTCTGCCTTCAGCTCGGGTCATGATCCCAGGGTCCTAGGATCGAGCCCCGCATCGGGCTCTCTGCTCAGTGGAGAGCCTGCTTCCCCCTCTCTCTCTGCCTGCCTCTCTGCCTACTTGTGATCTCTGTCAAATAAATAAATAAATAAAATCTTTAAAAAAAATAAAAGTCTTGCTTTTATCCAGCAAAATGGCCATTGCCCTAATGGGGACTGTGCCTTTTGGTGCACAAAATAATAGACTAGTTTGACTGTCAGATAGTAGAATTAAAGGAAGGTTGCTACATACACGTATCTTTGCCTTTGAAAACTAACCTGGAGGGTACTGGTATGCTTTCTCGGGAGCAACTGGTTCTGTCTTTACTCGGCACCCAAATCATGGACAGCATAGGGAATCGCCAGTCAAAGCCCATCTTCATGAATTATCTATAAGCTGTGGGACCACGAAGCTTTGTACTTAGGATTGTGAGTTCCTCTAGTAAAGGTTTTTCTGCCTCAGAATGATTTCTCCTTACTTGCCACCAAATTCTCTGGTCATCATGGGGTCTTCTGACTTTTTTTCCTTCTCACAACCAGCCAGCCCAGTAATAGGTCAACATAGGGGAACGCACAGTACAGTGAGGCAAGGGTTACTGATTCAGAGCAAGGCAACACTCTCGTACAGGAATTACAAACCCAGGACCCACGTGTCAGCACCCAGCATACACTTCTTGCCTGATCGGGACAGCCTCTACCCTGTCGATTACTTATTTAATATCTCTGCTTTTCAATTGTAGATCATTGGGGGGATTTCATTACCTTTAACTTGAAAGTAGCTCTTAATACTTTCAGAAGAAAGAAGACTTCAGACAGACTTAGGAGATATTATATAGTAAGAAAATGCCTACCTAAGGGATGGCTTTACCTATTTTTAGCAGTGTAAACGATTATCAGTGCTGGGCTAATAAGTCCAGGTCAAAGCATCCAGACCCACTTCTCCCAGAGCAGCACCATAGGAAAGCTCCTGACGCAGGCTTAGTATCTAAGAGCATCCTGTTCTGTAGTGTTCCAGACAGGCGTGTGTTTCTTTCGCTGTGGTTGGCATAGTCACTTCCTGTTTGTTTCCTGCTGGCCCACACCGAAGGAAAAGCCAGGGACTGAACTGGAACGTTGGATGTAGTCTGCCTCTTGCCAGCGGAAGTGGATTGTTTAGTCTGGGTTCAAGCACAGGGCTGGGCAGTTTCAAGTTTGGAATCAGAGTGACGTGCAGGAGACTCATGAACGACAGGCTTGATCCCTGAAGAATTGTGTGCAGCTGTACACATGGCCAGGCAGAGAAGCCTTGAGGCGAAATTAGAGAACCAGGGAGGGCAGGTCAGCTGGGGCCAGCTGTGGGGGCGGGGCTGAGAAGTGCATCACCTTTGGCATTTTAGTGGGATATTTTCAGAAGCAGCAAATTCGGGCCTCTCTCTGGTGGAGCAAATGCTTGCCTGGTGGTACGGTTAAGCTTTCTCTTACTAGAAGAAGCATCATTGATTTACAAAAACCTTCACTCTTAAAGGTTGTAGGCTATTTTCACTATAAAATTTAATGTGGAGTGGATTCTACCCTCTGCCTTATTCTAAATTAGAGGCTGTGATCCTATCATCACGTTACAATATTCAAATAACCCCTTTCCAGTTGCTCCCCAGCCTATCTTTAAGTTGCACATAATAGCCTCCAACCCTAAAGGAATTCTAATTAAAATAGGCAGATCATCTATGAAATTGAGAGTCTCTTGTATCAGCTCGTATTTTTTGCAACAGAATACAGACCTCTCCCTGCAAATCGCCCATCGGTGGGGTTTGAGTTGTGACTTACTTGCCTGGGGGAGGTACCTGGGGCCGGGGTGGCACCTCCCGGTCCAATGAGCTGATCAAAGTGGTTTCCCTCTTTTCCTAGATTCCAAAAATATGCACTATGTATTTGGGGTTTACTCTCGTCCTGTGACAGATCTGCCTCCCTGGACATCTTCCCTCCTATTTCCCAAGATTCAAAGGTTTTAAGCAAACCTTTTGGAGGAAATCAAAGAAACTATATGAGGACAAATTTAATTTGAGTTGTTTATTAGCTCTAAATATAAACAACCTTTTCTTCAAGGCTAAGAGCCTTCTCAGCTCTCTTCTTGTCTTAGTAAGGTTATAAAGGAAACATAATCTTTCACCAAGGTTCTTGGTGCAGGATACAGCCTCTAGGATTGGACACATGAAATCTTTACTTTTGAGGAGCTTTTGTCTCCGTTTTGACCTCGTTCTGAAATTCGGCCAATACCATACCTCTGGCAAAGTCTTCAGAGTGCTTTCGTGTATATGCTTTATGCAGTAGAGTTTTTAGTTAATATTTTATTCCTTATTGCTTGTATATATACTAAGAAATAGATTCATATAATGTATACAGTTGTGATAGAGGATCATAGAGCTAAATGATTTCTGGATCCTGGCACCCAACACATAATAGGGTTCTTTAGAGTTGAACAAACCATTTACTAAATTCTCACAGTGACCAAGGCACTGTTCTAAGATCATAGGCGACACAGGGATGAATGAGACATGGTCCCTGTTCTCAGGGAAGTTTGTAACTCTGGTAGGAGAAGCAAGCATTTGCACAGCCACCTCTAACAGAAGGTAAAGTGTGGGTGCTGTCGTATATGTACAGTGATCTGGCTGTGTTTCCTGTATTTGCTGTATTGACTTGGGGGCTGGGGCTCATAGGTGCAGATTTGACTTCCTGAAGTTAATCCTGTATGCAGAAAATGAAATTGTTTGAATTTCTCTCCATAGTGGCATTGAGTTACTCATTTGACTTTCCATAAATGTTCATTATTTCTTACTTGAAATGTCCCAGTCATTTAGACTGATTGCAGTTAACTCCTAGATGCTCCTATGTGAAGGTTCAAGAATTAAAGACAGGGACGCCTGGGTGGCTCAGTTGGCTAAGCGTCCGATTCTTGACCTCAGCTCAGATCTTGATCTCAGGGTCATGAGTTCAAGCCCTGCGTTGGGCTTCATGCTGGGCATGGAGCCTACTTTAAAGAAAGAAAAGAAAAGAATTAAAGACAATGGTTGGGGGTTCAGGAAGGGGTGGTTGTGGAGGGGGAGGGACAGAGAGGGGTAATTGCAGAGTGAGGACTCCAATGATTCCCTTTAATACATTCTTGGATGCCAGATAAAAAATCTAAGCCAGTTATCAGACAGGGTTTGTGCTGTTTGTCCACTCATTTTAAACTTCATATGATGTTCCAGTTAATGAATTTATAATACGGTATTGCATAATACAGTATTGATTCAGTTTGGCTTAATTCAGTGCAGATGCATTGTTCTAGCCTTAGGACCTCTGCTTGCTTAACTTTCTCAGGACAAAGAGTGGCTTATGCCAAAATCAAGTAATGAGTAATGGCTTCACTGTGGTTTTTCCTAATTTGCTATTTTAAAATTTCAGTCCTTAAGTCTCATGGACTGATTATTAACCAGTCTAGGTATTTTAAATATGTGTAAGTAATTAGCCTGCCGTGTGAACAATTTGAGTAGTCATTAAAGGGGAATGTCAACTTTATTTATTGGAAACGTTTCTATTTCTGTTGAGCTCTCCTTCCTTTGTAGGGGAAATATTCTAGTGCTCGTGGCTTTTGTTGAGTTGGCTCTTTGATTTGGTCCTACACAAAACTGGGTTGTTATCTAAGCCATAGGCATGAGCTTGAGGGCAGTGCTACTAAAGAGAGGACCTGTCGAGATCTGGCTAGATCTGGGGCCATGGTCAACCAAGAGAGCCCCATGTGTGCTCCAGCCCCTTGCCAGAGAGCTAGAACTCTTTACTAAGGTCACAGACCACAACCCCTAAACCTGGCCCACCCATCACGATCCCAGTATGTTAGCTGTTTCAAAGAGCTCGCCCTGTACCAGTCCTGAAAACAGGAGAACACTAGCTGCTACAGTTAGTACCCACCTTCACAGGGGCACGGCGGGGATACAGACATTCTCCTCTCTCCCTAAACTGTCATGGAAGTAGCCTTGGACAGCCAGGGTTGAAGTTCTGGGATTTGGAAATAAAAAACCCGGGTCCAATTTTATTGCCTTAACAGTCTTGTGATTTGAGAAGTTTTATTTAACTTCTCTGGATTTGTTTAGTATTTTTTAAAAACTCTATTGAGATATAATTTACATAATCTACATTTAACCCATTTAAAGACTACAGTTCAGTGACTTTTAGTATGTGTACAAAATTGTCCATCCATCACCACAGTTAATTTTGGAACAATTTCATTATTCCCAAAAGTAATCCTATACATGGCTGTCACTTCCAACTTTTTCTATTCCCTCTAGCCCTAGACAACCACTAATCTCTTTGTCTCACTCTAGATTTTCCTATATAAATGCAATCATCCAACATGCAATTGGTGGTGACTGGTTTCTTTCATTAGCATAATGTTTTCAAGATTCATCAATGTTTAGCATGTATCAGCACTCAATTATTTTTCATTACCAAATAATATTCCACTGTATGGCTATACCACAGTTAATTTCTCCCTTCATCCTTTGAGGAACATTTAGGCTGCTTCCACTTTTTGGCTGTTATGACTAATGCTATTACGAAGGTTCACCTACAAGAGTTAGATAGGAAACATGAAGGAATAACAGGTTGCCCCAAAGGGTATCTGTTATCCTACAATTTGATGTGATGCAACTCTCTGTCTAAGATGTTTTATTCTAATTCCTGGGTAGTTTTTTCCTTCCAAAATCTATAGCTGGAATCCCTCCCAGTATCTAGTATATTTCCAGACATGCAGCTAGTATGGGACTCAATAAATGTGCAGTGGGGCACCTGGGTGGCTCGGTCAGTTAAGTGTCTGACTCTTGATTTTGACTCAGGTCTTGATCTCAGGGTTGAGGGATCAAACCCTGCATCAGATTCTGTGCTCGGTGTGGAGTCTGCTTGAGATCATCTCCCTCTTCCTGCCCCCCCCCACAAATACATAAATAAATAAAATCTTAAGAAAAAAAAAGTGCAGTTACACAAGTGAAGAGAACTTCCTCTTACATTGCCTTCAATGTCTTGTCTGTTCCTCTCCTGATCTACAGGTATCTCTGATGAAGACATTATCAATATTACTCTACCCACTGGAGTCCCCATTCTCCTGGAACTGGATGAGAACCTGCATGCTGTTGGGCCCCACCAGTTCCTGGGCGACCAAGAAGCTATCCAAGCTGCCATTAAGAAAATAGATGATCAAGGAAAAGTGAAAAAACGAGCTGAAAAATGAAGGCTTTCCCATTTGCTGGCTAGGAATGGCTGCAAAAGAAGTGGCATGCAGTGTTTTATGGGTGCTGATCTCTCTCTCTTTTTTTTCCCCCCTGTTTTTCCAGAACTGGGCTATGGGGTAGAGTTTATATAGGTAACTACGTAACTTATGTTGCTCAGAGAAAGGCTTTAGGATGCCTGAGTAGGCACGAGTACTCACTAGGCATGAGTAGGATGAACTCTCCTGCTAGTCCTATTTGAGCTAGTCGTTTGTGGGGCTAATTAGTAACCAGCAGGGCTTAATCAATGTCCTAAATATCCAAGATAGGAGAGTAACAAGTAGAGGTGAAGTTTAAGGTATTCATCATTCAATACATCATTACTGAGTCACTATTGAGAGACACTACTTATTCTAGTAAGTAGTTCACGTTTATATTTACTAAGACTTTCTGGGATGATAGCAAGGTATATTAGAAATATACTCTACTTAAGTATTTATTATTAGGCTTCTCCTCTGGGAAAAGGGATGCTTTTCCAGTTAAAACCAGAGGCCCATTAAATGGGGGAAATCATAGATGGGTTTCTTCAAGAAAGCCAACAACAAACGATAAGGCCCCTTGCCTTGTCTCTAGTCCAGAGACATCCTTTCTTTGACATTTGAAAGGATTGGCCTTTGGCTGCTAGAATTAGCAGCATGGACACAGCCCTAGCTGTTTGTGTTCTCCTTTTGTTTCATTCTGTTAAACTTCAATCTTTGGGTACTTAAAATGGGTTTAAAAATAAAGGTCTGTGACCAAAAAATGAATATCCCCAAAGCATCTCCATATATGTGATAAACATTAAGCAAAGGCCTCTGATCTAGTCTTTGGCTCAGAATCTTCCTGGGACACTCACAGAGTTGCACGGACACTCACAATTCTCTACAAATTGAACATCTGGGTCCGAGGGAAGGTAGAATATAGTGCACGTAATTTTATTCACATGAGCAGGGAAAATATGGTACATTGGGGCTTGTCATGTACATGTATTGTTCACCAGCTGAGAGCAAACAATTATGGTACATAACGTAGAGCAGCATGGGTAGGCCATGAGCAGATGGGATTACTTCTCAATCTCAGTGACCCTGTTTTCTAGACCATATTTTTAAACGTCATGGGCACGCAAGTCCTCTTTCTTTAAACTCTTGCAGGTGACCTGTATTTCAGTGATAAAGTCATGTGGGAAAAATTGTAGCTATTTATCAGTTTTTCATGTTTTTTTTTCCTTTGGCAGATTAATCTATTTGTATCCATTTGATGGTAAATGGCCATAGAAGAAAACTAATTTAGGACCCCCGCTACTGCTTGGTCTTCATTTAGTCCTTACTGTAGGATTCTTCCCGCACTGGCAATGAAGATGGCTGGGAAGAAGAGCTGGACTGTGGGTGCTTTACATTTCTGACCGACTCGTGGTGTCTACTATAGCCCTTCATTTTAGTCCAATTGCTTAACTAGTGATACTCTTTAGAATTCAGAGATCAGATCTTCCTAGAATACCATTCTTTAACAGTTTCATCTCTGGAATTGACCTCTGAATTTTCTAACCCGACCAGTGACCGTATCTTAATGTGGCTCAAGACCCTAGAGTTGGAGTCTTCCCTTTTCCTGCAGCGAGATGTTCACTCCCAGGGTACCCCCTGGCCCGATGATATACTTCTACACACAAAGCTACACTCACAACCAGGCAGTTGGGAATCTTGCCGATTTCCTCCGATAGGGTTTATTTTTGCTGACACTTTTCTGCTATAATTTGGCTTATTGTTTTTGAGATCTTGGCTGAAATAAATGAGACATTTCTGAAAACCTCATGTAAAATTATTTTTTTAAAAGATTCTGTTTTTTAATTAATCTCTACTTCCTGCATGGCCCTGGAACTCACAACCTCAAGTCACACACTCTACCAACTGAGCCAGCCAGGCGCCTCATTTTATTTTTTTAAACATGCAAAATTATTTCTAACAATTCCAACAGTTCTACCTTAGACCACCTAATATACCTGTTTTCTTCACATGGCTTACAGGATATCCAGAATTTTTCATGTGGAAATCTTTTTTTTTTAATTTTTTTAAAAGATTTTATTTATTTATTTGATAGAGAGACCACAAGTAGGTAGAGAGGCAGGCAGAGAGAAAGAGAGGAGGAAGCAGGCTCCCTGACAAGCAGAAAGCCCGATGCGGGACTCGATCCCAGGACCCTGAGATCATGACCTGAGCTGAAGGCAGAGGCTTAGCCCACTGAGCCACCCAGGCGCCCTTTCATGTGGAAATCTTGAAGACTGAATCCCGCATCCTAATCTTGGCATCCTTCTGTTCTCTGTGAAGAACAGAACAGAAGAGAAGAGGGGGAATTTTTTTTTTTTTAGAGAAAGTGGTAGACAGCCTGTCTAGAAATTTGGCCATTAGAGAGGGCACGCTGTCCTGCTGCCCGGTTGGGCTAGTCCTGGAGGCAGCGAGACATATGTCCTCTGCCCAGGCTGAGATAATTGTCCCAGTGTGGAACGAGTGTGGTAAGATGAGGGCAAGAGCAAGCTGCTCCTCCTGGAGTTTTAACTTTTAAATATCTCAGACGAGTACCATATCCCAGTACACCACGAATTTCTTTTTCCAAAGGAGCAGGAGTTCTCCAGAAAAACGGAGGTTTGCGTGTCATCTAACACTGGAGCCCCGACAACATAGCATCCCTGGAGGAGAATACGTCTGTGTCATACATTTTTCTTCGCTAAGATGTGCAAGGAAGATGTCTAAATGCAATCTCAACGCGATTGTTTCGCCCAAGACTTGTAGGCCATTTCTCGTGTGGGAGCATGATCGCTTTTATTTGAATGCCGTTACTGCACGTGCACGGAATGGCGGTGGTTATTTGTCTTCTGGTCTGGGAAGCCTCCCCATGCTCTATAGATTTTCGGGGGTGGGAGGGATGGGTGGGATTTATTTATGTATTTATGTATTTATTTATTTTGGGGTCAGTGCATGAGCCTGTTAAAACCAACCCCCAGGGGGCAGCCCTTGGCCAGCTTGGTGGCCAAACGCAGAAACCGGACTGGTCATGTTGCTGCCCCAAGGGAAGAGAGAAGAAAAAGGTCAAATATTTCACTCCTTCTTTCGTGTAGTTACAGTTCTTTTTTTTCCTGGCCCTTCACCGCTTTTGACAGAATGGGCTGGGGAAGCAGTTTTACTAGACAGAGATTTCGTCATTCCCTGGTGTCATTTTTAATTCATTTGCTTGCTTTTGCAAGCAACAGTCTCTTCAAAGTTCAGCTTCCCTGGTACCTGACAAGCCTTTCTTAGGTTCTTCTTCCCTCAGAAACATACTCATATTGCCTCAATGTTGCAGTTCCTGATTATGTTTCCTGCTTTTGTGTTTTGCATAATTGGATTTTGCAAGTTTTTGGCTGACTTGAATAATACCGTTTGTAGTATTAAATCATGGCTCACCTCGCAAGCAGATCCGGCTATGGCCTGAGAGTCTAACACACTGGACTAGGAAGGGAATTTAAACCACTGATTCCAAGGGGAAAAATGAAACATCCAAAATATTAGAATATTTTAATCCCTCAATCTCCCTCTTATGACAAAGTTAGTTGGCCAAGTGATAGGGAGAATGAAAGTCACTCTTTTTCCATGGGTTGTCATGTTTTTTTTGTTTGTTTGTTTGTTTTTTCTTTTTTTTTTAATTTTTATTTTTTATAAACAAATTTTTATCCCCAGGGGTACATGTCTGTGAATCGCCAGGTTTACACACTTCACAGCACTAACCATAGCACATACCCTCCCCAATGTCCATTACTCCACCCCCAAGTCATGTTTTATTTACTGGAGGATAATCTGGCTGTAGAGTCTAGCCTTTAAGACACTGGGATCTTTCTTTCCTTTTTTTTTTTTTAAAGATTTTATTTGTTTATTTGACACACACAGAGAAATCACAAGTAGGCAGAGAGGCAGGCAGGGAGAGAGGGGGAGGCAGGCTCTCCACTGAGCAGAGAGCCCGATGCGGGACTCGATCCCAGGACCCTGAGATCATGACCTGAGCTGAAGGCAGAGGCTTAACTCACTGAGCCACCCAGGTGCCCAAGACACTGGGATCTTAAGTTGCCAAAATAAATTTTAACTTTCTTGGACAATGTTCTAGAGGTAAGCTAGAGTGTCACCCTCTCTTCCTACGTATCCATAATACAGCCACATAGCTCTTACTTGCTTTTTAAGTCAGAGCTGGCCATTTAAGCTTACACTTACTCTGATTTGGCAGGAATGCATTTTTAAAAAGTCATCTAAAAATATTTTTATAATAAAAAGCTTTAAAGAGCCACAAAAACAGAGACTATAAATAGCACAAAGGACACTCCTATGCCCATCTGGCCCCCAACTGCCACCTCATTCACTTACGACCCCTGTTCTGTATAGCTCCCCTCCCTCTTCCCCAGTCTACACTGGATTATTCTAGAATAAATGCCAAACATCAAGCGGGATAGATTCCAAAAAGGAAAACAACTTAAATAGTCTTTGCACAGTTAAAATGGAAGCATCAGTATTCTGTTTTGAACTTTGTCTTTTCTCAGTACTTCAGAGAAACCTCACGGCAGCCTTTCCTAAGTTGTCCAATTTGAGTCTTGGCTGGTATACAGTCTGTATTCCCTCTGGTTGCTGTCTGGAGACCTGTTAGTCTGTTACCTGTGATTTCTGCTGAGTAATGCGAGATGATTTGGTGACTCTGATGTTAAATTCAACTATTTTAAAGATGAAAATGTTCCTGACACTATTTTAAACAATTCTGAAACCAATTGCATAAGTTTAAGAAATGAGCAAATTTGTTGTTCTTGTAAATCACATTACTCACTATGGGGGAAGGGAGATAGAACCAGGAAGCAGATAAAGAAGAATGCTGTTTTATCAGTTTTGAAGCGGAGCTATTTATATGAACGTGTGTGTGTGTGTGTGTGTGTGTGTGTGTGTGTGTGTTTTCTCTCCTCTCATCCCCACCACCTCCTCTCATCCCCAGCTCTGTCCCTGTCCTCTGAAAGGACCTAGAAGCAGTAACGTGCTAATAATGAGCACACCTACCGTCCTGAGCTTGCTTTCTAGTTACTGTTCCACAGAACCGGGGGTGTTCGGGAAAATGGTCATTTCCAGGTTTGGGACAGATAAAGTAGAAGGGGAGCTTGGAACATCTTGAGTCAGAAAAGAAGAAAATGCCCGAAGACTGATGGGACACAAAAATTGGCTTCAAGTGCCAAATTTGGGAGAATTTGCCATTAAAGAAAAGAGTGGGGGCGCCTGGCTGGCTCAGTGGGTTAAGCCGCTGCCTTCAGCTCAGGTCATGATCTTGAGGTCCTGAGATCGAGACCCGCATCAGGCTCTCTGCTCAGCAGGGAGCCTGCTTCCCTCTCTCTCTCTCTGCCTGCCTCTCTGCCTACTTGTGATCTCTCTTTAAAAAAAAAAAAAAAGAGTGATGATCATGGATTATGGGACATTTGTCTCAGTCTGCTCAAGCTGCAGTAACGGAAAACCATAGGCGAGGTGACTTAAATGACAGACTTATGTCACAGTGCCAGAGACTGGCCATCAAAGATCAAGGAACTGGGCGATTTAGTGCCTGATGAGAGCCCTCCTGGTTTTCAGACAGATGTCTTTTCACTCTAGAGTGGAGGGGAGGGCGCTGGTCTCTTCCTCTTATGAAGACCTTAATCTCATCATGGGGCAGATCGACCCTCATGACCTCATGTAAATCTAAGTACCTCCCAAAGGCCTTCCCTCCAAATACCATCACGTTGGGGATCAGGGCCTCAATATTTGAACTCTAACTGAATATTTTAATTAAAAGTTATAAAGGACATTTGGGGGCTGCAGAATTTAAGGGTGATGTGTCATGTCTGCAACTCACATTCAAATGGTTTGGCCAACACAATGTTGCTGTATATTTAGAGAGCGACAGAAAGCAAATGCAGTAAATGTTATAATCCATAAACTGAGCAACGAACGTAGAACGTTGTACCATTGTACTATTCTTCCACCTTTTCTGTAGGTTTGAAATTTTTCAAAATGAAGCCAGGAAAACTAAAGTGACAGGAGGAAAAATAAATGGACAAAGGAGCAGCTAAAACCATCTCTGTAGTGACTGGATGTCTTGCTTTCTGTGCAGTTTCACTCTTCCTGAAATCTCAGGCCTTGTTAGGTAAGGGAGGAACTTCTCGAGTCTGTATTGTCAAGAAACAAGTACCCTCATTCTGTTCGGGGCTGCAGTTAGGCATTACACCAACAATTAGCTTTTCTGTTGATAGAGCAAATCACGAACAGTATTGATTGCCATTCCCTTGTAGCTGAGCAAATAGTAAATGGCATTTCTTCCCCCTGATGCAAAACCTTCCAGTTTAATCTCCTTTACTGCCTGAGGGTGCCATTCCTTCTTACTGTCACCATCTGGCTCCGAAACCAATATGTACTGTCTGGACCCATGGTTCATTGAACTTCAGCTTGGTGCAGCAGGGAGCTCACCAGCGTTCCTCGTGTCACTCATCTCAGTGGCCTAGCCCCGCCCTGAATCCATGTGACTCTGAAGGAGCCTTGGTTTCTACCTTTCCTCCGTGTTTTTAAAGACTTCAGCATAGCCAGGATGTGACACAAACACACCTCCAAAGAACGAAACCTAGTTTCCAGTCCGCAGAAGATAGATGCCCAAGAGTAACTTTAGCAACTGTTGGCCAAGATATTAGGTGGTCACTTTCTCACTTTCTCAATAAGGCACCTGCAGCCGCAGAGTTGACTCAAGGATTTTTCATGAACTCACTCTAGCCACACAGCTACTGCGAAGGGAATGTCCACCAACCATGCTGCCTCGCGTCCACTTGAGAGGAAACCTCATTTGACGTAATGTTGACCTCGGTGAGGGATCAGAGGGTGATTAGTGAAATTATTGCATAAATTCTACCCTGTTAGTGAGAAGGTTCTTTGTAGTGATTGGAACTGGACCTTGGAACAAAGAGGGTAAAGTGTATCACATAGTTATGTGCCCATTGGGGACTTGGATTGAGGCCCTTAATCCATTAGAGTTCTCCAGGCAGGCACTGGCCATAGGTTAGCTGGTCAGCATTTTAATTTCTGAAGCACACTAGGATCTGAACCGAATGGTAGGGAACATGATTTGTAGCGGAATTCCAGGTACTCTCCTGGGAGAGTCTTGGTATTTTTATAATCTTGATTTTTTAATCCTTATTTAATCTTTATTTCTACACCCAGACACTGGGGGTCAGTATCTGCTCATAAATGCCTCTGGATTTGCCTGCAAACCTAGTTCTGACTATTTACAAGAGGTCATGGCCAAAGAAGCCTGGAATGGATTGTAGGATCTCTTTCCCTGATCATGTAAGCGTAGAGCTCAGCGGATGTAAACACAAAATGTAAATAGAGACCTCAGGATCCCCCATGGGACTGTAACTTGGGAAAGAGATATAAATAAATACAAATTTAGATTCTTAATCTAAAATATAAACTAATACCAAGTCCTTGCTGCTTTCTGGAGTCTTGCTGGCATCTGGCAACTGTGGTCCTGCCAATGCACTCAGATGCTCAGGCAGCATCCTGGCCGTCACCCTGACTTTCCTTCTGATCAGTTACAGAGTCCTGTTGATTTTCTCTCCTCGTTCCTTTCAAATCCATCTCTTTTGTATCTTCCCCGCTCAGGCTCTGGGTCATGTCCTCAGCTTTACTCTCTTTAAACATTTCAGACATTGAGCTCCCTCCTCCTACTTTTATTCTTCTCCAGTCCTCTCCAAAAATTTGTCGGATGACTTTTCAAAAGCCCTGCCACACAGAACTTGATGCAGGCTTTCAGGGATACCAACACCTTTTTAAGGATCTGCCTTTGCCCTCATCTATCTCCTCACTCCTTGCCTGCCTAGTCTCTGCTCATCCCTCCGGACTCTTAGGCTCCCTTACAGTCCCTGACTTACCTATGCCAGACCTCACTTGTCCCCTTGTCCCTTCTCTTTGTGGCAAGAGAACTGAGTGAATCTCAAGTCCTCCGCCTCCTGAAGTTGAGGGCGAGACAAGGCCATGGATATTTATTCTCCAACATTTCAAAAATATATCCCTCTTGAGTCCTGGACTGTTCATTTTTATAGGTTCAAAATATTTGTCGTCTAGCAGATATTTGATCTTAATCTGTACCGTGCTCTGTGGCTGTCTTCCCATCGGTCCACAGATGGAGAAACTGGCTGCTGGTGGACAGAGAGCCAAGTGAAGCCAAGTGGGCTGACAGCTCAGAGCATTTCTCCATAGGCAGCTGCCATCATGGTGTGGAAGCAGGTTAATGACTCGTGTTCTTGCATTTTAGTCAAATTATAGAGTTAAATGTAGCAGTATAAATATTTTGAAAATAAGTAGAGGATTCCTTAATCCTACCATCCTGAGAACTATTTCATTTCTTTCTTCTTATATGCATTTTTTCACATAGATATATTCTTAGTTTATATTCCATTGTGGGGTTCTTTTTTAATCATAAATATTTCTCCATGGTTCATGGGCTTCAAACTATCTTAATATATGGATAAATATTGTCCCATCATTTGGATAGAACTTAAATGACCCAACAGGGAAAAAAATTAGATGCTTTCAATGTTCTGCTATAATAAATAATTCTGTTTATATAACAGGCCCATCTTGAATGGGTGTGAGCTTCAGTACAAGAGCACAGTGGTGGCCCACATGCTACTTGTCTAAATATTTTAAAATACCAATCAAGTGAATAAACATACATAGAATGTTTTGTATGTTTTATGTAACCTGACAATTATACCTTCAAAACAAAAAGTATTTTAAAATACATAGACATTTTATATGACTGAAACCCAGCAAACATCAAGAATGGCTACGGAAGTCTTCTCTGAAAAGATGACATACATATTAAATCTTGAATGATACAGTGTATATGTCAGAGTGTGCGTATGCCCATACGTCTGTGTGAGTGATAAGGCAGAAAGGGGTATTTAAGAAGTAGATAACAGCTAAGGTCAAGGTAGCTTGGGCACAGTAATAAACAGTGAAGCATCATGGGATAGGATTAGAGAAGTAGAAGCTACATTGGGCCATGGTGAGAGGGATGGAAGATACGGGGAAGGTCTTCTCAGCAGCAGAGTGGTCCAGTGGCCCAAGTCCTCTGGAAAAGAGCTTCAGCCATTTGAGCATAGTGTCCCCAAGGCAATGTTTTACTTTTCACTGTTGTGAAATATGATCCTTATGAGAGTCATAAATCCTATCATCTTTAAAGAGAGAGTAAGCCTCCTAAATGTATAAATCATTGAAAGAACTGAAAGTGGAAATGGACAGCAATACAATAATAGCAGCAAACTTTAATACCTCCCCTTCAGTTAGGATAGAACAACTAGACAGAAGATCAATAAGGAAACAGAGGACTTGAACAACATAACGGAACCAATTGGACCTAAGAGACATATACAAAACACTGCACCCCAAAACAGCAGAATACACATTTTTCTCAAGTGCACATAGAACGTTGACCAAGATAAATCACATGCTAAGCCATAAAATAAGTCTTAACAAAGTTAAGAAGATTGAAATCATACAAAGTATCTTCTTTGACCACCTGAAATGAAACTAGGATTCAATAGCAGAAAGAAAATGGGAAAATCACCTAAAACATGAAAATAAACAATTTACTTGAAACAATAAATCAGAGAAGAAATCACAAGGGAATTTAGAAGAAATCTGGAGGTAAAATGAAAATACAACATAACAAAAGATATGGAATACAGTAAAAACAGTACTAAGAAGAAAGGGTATAGTGACAAATGCTTAACATTAAGAAGAAAGATCTCAAATCAACAACCTAATTTTGCATCTCAAGGAACTACAAAAGGAAGAGCAAACTAAACCAAAAGAAGAAAGAAAGAAATAATAAAGATTAGAGCACAGATAAATGGAGTAGAGAATAGAAGCAAAAGAAGAGTTAACAAGACAAATAATTGGTTTTTTAAAAATATCAACAAAATTGGCAAATCCTTAGCTAGACTCAGAAAAAAGAGATGAAACTCAAACAATTAAAATTAGAAAAGAAAGAAGGGACATTACAACTGATGTCACAGGAATAAAAAGGATTGTAACAGACTACCATGAGCAATTATATGCTAACAATTTGGATAACCTAAAAGAAATGGATACATTCCTAGAAACACACAACGTACCAACACTGACGTGTAAGAAATTAGCAAATCAGAACAGACTTGTAACTAGTAAAGAGATTGAAGCGGTAATCAAAAGCCTCCCAACAAAGGAAAGTCCAGGACCAGGGGCTTCACTGGAAAATTCTACCAAATATTTAAAGAAGAATTAATACCAATCCTTCTAAAACTTTTCCAAAGAATTGAAGATGAGGGAACATTTTCAAACTCATTCTATGAGGCCCAAATTACTCCGATGCCAAAAAAGAAAGAAAAGCCACCCGGACTGGAAAGAAAAAAGTAAAATTATATCTGTTTCATAGACAACATAATTTTCTATGAGAAAACTCAAGAGATTCCACAAAAAACTGTTAAATTTAAGAAATTATTTTAACAAAATTATAGGATAGAATATCACACAAAAATCAACTATGTTTCTATACACTAAGAATGACCAATCTGGAAAGAAAATTAAGACAACAAACCCATTTATCATAAAATCAAAAAGAATAAAATACTTAGGAATAAACTTAATCAAGATGAAAATCTTATACATTGAATGCTACAAAACATTGCTAAAAGAAATGAAAGAAGATACAAATATATGGAAATATATTCTTGTGCTCATGCATTGGAAGACTTAACATTGTTAAAATGTCCATACTATCCAAAGTGATCTAGAGATTCAGTGCAATCTCTATCAAAATCCCAATGGCATTCTTTGTAGGAACAGAATTAAATATCCTACAAATGAATCTCAAGAGACCCATAATACCCAAAGCGATCTCGAGGCCTCACACTGCCTGATTTCAAAACCTACTACTAAGCAACAAGACTCTGTAGGACTGCCACAAAAATAGGTATATACACCAATGGAACAGAATAGAGATCCTGGGAATAGAGCTTTGCATGATATGGTCAAATGATTTTTGATAAACATGCCAAAACTGCACAATGGGGAAAGGACAGTCTCTTCAAATGGTATTGGGAAAACTGGATCTCCAGGTGCAAAAGAATTAAGTTGGACCTTACCTTACACCACACATAAAAATCAACTCAAAATGGTTTAAAAACCTATCCATAAGAACTAAAAATATGGAACTCCCAGAGAAAATGTAGGGAGAAAGATTCAGAACATTGGATTTGGCAATGATTTCTTTGGTATAACATCAGAAGCACAGGCAATGAGAGTAAAAATAGGCAGACAGAACTATATGAAATGTAAAAACCTCTGTGCATCCAAGGAAACACTCGAGAGAGTGAAAAGGCAATTTATAGAATGAGAGAAAATATTTGCAAATCATATATATAAGAGGTTATATCCAAAATATGTAAGGAATTTCTACAACTCAACCTCAACAAAAAACAAATAACCCAATTTAAAAATGGGCCAAGGACTTGAAAAGACAATTCTCCAAAGAGAGTACACAAATGGCCAAACACATGAAAAGTTGCTCAACATTACTTATTACAAGAGAAATGCAAATCAAGGGGCACCTGGGTGGCTCAGTTAAGTGTCTGACTCTTGATTTTGGCTCAAGTCATGATCTCAGGTTTGTGACCTTGAGCCCCATATCCCCACGCTGGGCTCTGCGCCAGGGCATGGAACCTGCTTGTGATCCTCTGTCTCCCTCTGCCCCTCCAACCCCTCTCTCCTCCTCTATGAAAGAAAGAAGGAAGGAAGGAAGGAAGGAAGGAAGGAAGGAAGGAAGGAAGGAAGGAAGGAAGGAAGGAAGAAAGAGAGAAAACTGCAAATCAAACCTACACTGAGATATCACCCCATGTCCATTAGAATGACCACTATCCAAAGAACAGAAAACGAGTGTTGGCAAAGATGCAGAGACTTCTTTGGCACTGTTAGTGGGGATGTAAAATGGTATTGCCATTATGGAAAACAGTATAGAAGTTCCTAAAAAAAATTAAAAATAGCATTACCATATGATCCAGAAATCCTACTTCTAGGTGTATATCCAAAAGAATTCAAACCAGGATCTTGAAGAGATATTTGTACACCTGTCAATTACAACGTTATTCACAACAGCCAAGAGATGGAAACAACCCAAATGTCCACTGAAAAATGAGTGGATAAAGAAAATGTGACATATACATATACTGGAACATTATGTAGACTTGAAAAAGAAGGAAATCCTGTCACATGCTACAACATGGATGAACCTTGAGGACATTCTGCTAAGTGAAATAAGCCAGTCAGAAAAGGGCAAATACTGTATGATTCCATTCATATGAAGTATCTAAAGTAGCCAAAATCATACAAGCAGAAATTAGAAAGGTTACGGGGAGAGGGAACTAGTATTTAATGAGTTTTTAATGAGTATTTAATAAGAGTTTCAGTTTTGCAAACTGAAAAAGTTCCAGGGATCCCACTGCACACAACACTGTGAATATACTTAACTGTACTCTTAAAAATGGCTACATTGGTTAATTTAATGTCATGTGTTTTTAGCACAATATAAAAAAGAGATTAAGGGGCACCTGGGTGTCTCAGTGGGTTAAGGCCTCTGCCTTCGGCTCAGGTCATGATCCCAGGGTTCTGGGATCGAGCCCCACATCGGGCTCTCTGTTCGGTGGGGAGCCTGCTTCCTCCTCTCTCTCTCTGCCTGCCTCTCTGCCTGCTTGTGATCTCTGTCTGCCAAATAAATAAGTAAAATCTTTAAAAAAAGATTAAAAGAAAGATACTACAGCTTTTTTAAAGATTTATTTATTTGAGAGAGAGAGAGAGAGAGAGAGAGAGAGAGTGTGTGTGTGTGTGTGTGTGTGTGTGTTTGTGTGTGAAAGTGGGGAGAAGAGCAGAGGGAGAGGGAGAGAATCTCAAGCAGACTCCCCGCTGAGTGTGGCGCCCAATGCAGGGCTCGATGCTGGGACCCTGAGATCACAACCTGAGCTGAAATCAAGAGTCAGACGCTCAACCCACTGAGCTACCCAGGAGCCCCAAGACTTCTACACTTCTAAATGCACTCCTGCTGGAAATGATGTCATGACAAGCATCAGCCTGAAACGAAAAGGACAATGGTTATTTTTATGACCGTCAAAGTCTTGCCAAAGTAGCAAAAGTACTGGATTTAAAATCTGGATTTCGAATTTTATCATACAGGTGTCATGAATTACTCCCCAAAAGGATTCTCCAATACAAAGTAAGCCTGGTCTTAGATCTCATTAAATCCGCGAAGCAATAGTGGGAGAATACATTCTGATGTGACAGAGGAGCCTCAGAGAAGCTGAGAACTGGCCCAAAGTCACAAAGCTAGTATACAGCTGCCACAGGATTCAAACCCAGGGCTCGCTACCTCCACCGCCCATGCCCTTGACTGCTACACCATACTGCTTTTGGTTTGAAAAGTTTTTTTTAAATTGAGAGGTCTGTTTAAAACTGGCCGAAGATTATCCAGTAAAGCTACAGGGAGCAAATCCCATTTTCATTCTCTTACAAACGAATATGGTGCCACCAAGAAGTCCAGCAGAACACTGAGTGGAGCTAGAGAGCTTAGATTTTTCACACAAAATTTCAGGGTTTGCTTTTCTCCGTGAGACAAATAGAGTTCACTTTCCTTCTTTTCTCAAACCATCTGCTTTGATATTTGGGGAGTCCGGACCTTGTGTGTAGAAGTCTACCTGGGTTATATGAATACATGCATAGGAATATGTGAGCTGAACATTTTGCTAGCCAAAGAGTAAAACAAACACTGTGCCTTCTTCAGTATGGGGAGTTTAAAGCCACAATGCTCCAGCCTTGGAAAACTATCAGTGTCAGGATTCTGAGTCAGAAACAGTGTGGAAAGCATTCTTGCTAGCCTAAACAAAACACGAATTTGTTAAAGGATATCAAGTGCCTTGCAGACTTCTTGGGAAGGCCGGAGAATTAAGCTTGGAAGGCCACTCCACTGAGAATAACAACCAAAGCACAGAGTGGAATGGCTCCAGCAAGGACTCCAATGCCCCTGCCATTGGGCACAGACCCTGTAGCTCCCAGCCATGACTTTGGACACGGTACTAGAACATCTGCTGCTGCTATCCCAATTGGCAATGGTCTAGTAGATTGCAAAAACGGCCATCAATTCTTCTTTTCTCTTGTATCCATCCATCCATGCTCCTTTACCAGGATACTTTGAATGACCTCCCACCTGATTCTGGGCACAGCCAATGGGATGCCAGGAAAGTGATGCAAGCAGAGACTTGAGAAGCCTGTGCACTATGGAGCTTGTCTTCTTTTGGAACCCGGAAGCTGCCCTGTGGAGAAACCCAAGCTGACCTCCAGGATGATGAGATATACACAGCACAGTCACTCCTGCCACCCAAACCTACAGCTTCTCAGACACCAGACATGTAATTTGAGGCCAACTTAGATCTCCCACCTATTAGACGGCTTGCCAGTTCACCATGGACACAGGAGGGAGCCCAGCCATGATCAACGAAGCTGGCATAGACCACACAGTCTGGCCAACCCACAAAATCACAAGCTAAATAAATGATGGTTATTATCAAGTTTGAGGTATCAGCAGCAAAAGGTACCTGATATTAGTTTACTAAATTCTTTCACATACCTTAACTCACTCTCTGCTCACAACTCTCTAAGGCAGAAGAACAGGTATCTTATCTACATGTTCTAAGGGGGGAGGGAATTGAGCTCCACAGAAGCTTAATAATTTGCCAAATGTCAAACTGCTAATAAATAAAAAAGGTAGATTTAGAATGGAGGTTACCTTGACCCCCTAGTCAAAATATACACATCGACCATATTGTTTTGTTTGAGGCAAAGCAGTAGTGCCATATGGCTTCAGCTTAGCCAATGGTTCTGCTAATATATTCCTCTGTCCTCTGATTATCATCTAAACTCTGAAAATTCAAGAGGGGATCCCTCTGTCGAAATCTGTTCCATCATTTAGACGCAACTTTCAAGTAGCCAGACTGGGCTAGAGTTTCAGGGGATCCTAGGGAATAAGCAGGCAAATATCTCTCAACATTTCTTAATCTCTGTGGAGCTCTGCTCTGGTCTCCCACTTACTGATGAGCTCTTACAGATGCTAGCATAGCTAAGAGGACCGAACATGTTATAGGCAAAGATCTTAGGATGGAATTTGGGGTCAGTACTAATATGAAGGCAAGCTCTTGGTTCTATTAAGGAACTTAACTCAAGTTTGTTATTAGCTATGGTTCTAGGAGGAATGTGCACAGTGTTATGAAGTGGGAATAATAAAATACTGTTGGTGTTCGTTAGCAGGGCTCACAAAAGCTTTCATGGGGGATGTAGCATTGGAGCCGGACTCTAAGGACTGCAGCAGAAGGATGAGAGGACAAGGAGGTGGACAAGTCTGGCAGGAGGCTGGCTAGAAGGAGTCTCAGAAAATGGGAAGACCCAAATAGACGAATGTAGGTTTTAAGTAGGAATGACCAGAATAACCTTAACTGAAACAGAGAAGTGGTTCATAAATGCACCAGTTCTAGGATTTGCTAGCAATGAGAAATCGGTGAAACAGGTACTACTTTAGAGTCCTAAGAAGAAAGAAGGGGGCTGGTGTAGGGAAACGTGATGAGTTTCATTTTGAATATGTTGGGTTTGAAGTGTCAGTTGATTATCTTTATGGGCATGTCTGTGACCAGTTAAAAACCTAGCCCTGGACCACAAAAGGGAAGCCAATGGGCTCAGCTGTGATTCCTACCTTGTAGGGTTTTGTGAGAATGAAATAGGATAATATATCTACATGTCTAGTGGAGTGTTTGGCCACAGAAGAAAGTATGAATTACCATTCAGTTCCTATAATAAACAATTTCCTTACCCCACTTTTTTCTTCTCCTTTGGTGGTGGGGAAGTCCGACTTTCAATGTTTCCTAGGATCCACCAAGACTACCTTTGCCAAGTACCCATCATCAAGAATGGTTTGGGAGCCCCATTCTAGAGAAAACAGTATGGTGGTTTTTTAAAACATTTAAAACAGCATCACAATATGATTCTGCAATTCTACTTCTCAGCATGTGGCCAAAATAATTGAAAGTAGGGTCCTGAAAAGGCATTTGTACATCCACGTTCTTATTCAAAATAGCTAAAACATGGAAACCACCCAAATGTCCATTGACAGATGAGTGGATAAACAAAATGTGGTATGTACATACAGTGCAGTATTATTCAGCCTTAAGAAGGAAGGAAATTCCGACACAGGCTACAACATGGACGAAGTTTGAAGATATTATGCCAAGTGAAATAAGCTAGTCACAAAAAGACAAATACTATATGATTCCACTTATGAGAACTCAGAGTAGTTAGCTCGTAGAGACAGACAATAGAGTAACGTTCACCAGGGGCTGGGGGAAAATGGGAAGTTCATGTTTAATGGGCACAGACTTTCAGTTTTGCAAGATGAAAAAAGGTTTGGAGGTGAATGTTGGGGATGGCGGCATAGCACTCTGAATGGATTTAATTCTACTGAACTATACACTTTAAAACGGTTAAGGTAGTAAATTTCTGTTCTATTTGACCACAATACATTTTTGGGAGGAAAACAAAAAATCCCATGACCTGGAGAGCTTGGTAAAATACAGATTCCTAGGCCTCGCCATAAAGGGTGCAGGTTCAGTAGTTCTAAAGTGGGGCCCACGATCTGAAATCTCTGACAAGCTTCCAGGTGATGCTGATGCCGCCTGGGCCTGGGCCGTACTTTGAACAGCCCTAGAGGGAGACAGATTAACACAAGGGAAGTAATTTGAGTCAGGAAATGATCTTCTGTAACAGGGAAGACAGCAGCTCCCTTAAGCCGCTGTCAGCGCGGTGTATGCCTCTTTGTCAACCGGCTTAGCTCCCATGCTGATTCAGTTGGTACTCAATAATTGCTTGTTGAGGTCCCTGGGTGGCTCAGTCTGCTTTGGGCTTGGGTTGGGATCTCAGGGTCCTGGGATGGAGTCCCACGTCTGGCTCCCTGCTCAGCGGGGGGGGGCCTGCTGCTCCCTGCCCCTCTGCCCCTCCCTGCCCTTCCCTCTGCAGAGACAAACTTCCATGGCTCCCCAGGGCTGGGCCATGGGCTCCAAGGGCTGCTGCTGCTGCTGCCTACACCAGTCCTCTGCGCAGGTCAGACTGCTACCTCCCCCACCCCATCCCGCCCCCGTTCCCCTACGTTCCCCTACGCCTCCAGCTACCACCCCTTCCCAGAGAGAGTTAAAGGATGACTTATCCCTCAGGGCACGATGGGGGCACAGGCTTGCTGAGAGCCCAATTCCAAGTCCATGAGCTGAAAAGACTCATGGGCAATGTCAGACCTGGGAGGCGCTGCTGTGGTGGGAAAGAATGCTGGTTGTGACCACTTCCTTCTCTTTATTCTGCAGAGCAGTTAAATGCGGGCCTTGCCCAAATATCATGCTGAGACCTGGACTTCAGTAAGTCCAAAACACACACCCTTTTCAGAAATGTGTAATGTCATCATTTCTTGACCAAAGGACTCCGACCACAGAGAGGCACAAATTTTCCATTGGGACTGATTCTGCTGCTCCCTTTTGGTGGGTATACTCTTTCTGTCTTGCTTTTGAAACCCCAATTCATTATATGAAGTATAGGTTTTTCAAACTGATTTTCAAGTAGCTTGTTATTAAATACACATATCCACTTTACGGATTTGAGAACTGAGACAAAGAACAGCCAATGGCTTAGAAAAGCTAACTTCGCTTTTTATTTGGACCAGGGACCATCATCTGGGCTTTGAAGTCTAAAGATCTAGGATTACCAACCCTCTCCCCAACCCTCAGTATGGCCAGACCCTGATGCAAAAAGCCAGGAACCTCATTTCCCAAGTACAAGCAACTCAAGACTTCCAGTTTCTTTTTTTTTTTTTTTTTTAAGATTTTATTTATTTATTTGATAGACAGAGATTACAAGTAGTCAGAGAGGCAGGCAGAGAGAGGAGGAAGCAGGTTCCCCGCTGAGCAGAGAGCCCGATGTGGGGCTTGATCCCAAGACCCTGAGACCATGACCTGAGCCGAAGGCAGAGGCTTTAACCCACTGAGCCACCCAGGTGCCCCCCAAGACTTCCAGTTTCTGGTTGCAATTGAAGGCTAGTAAATGTGGAGAACAGAATGGAACTGCTTCTTGCACAGGCAAACAATTTGTAATCATTAAGAAGTATGAAGCTAATGAAAGGCAATTAGTCCAATGGCAAACCTTGCCATAAATTTTATTCCCAAAGTGAACACATGATTTCTTGATAAAGTAGAAAATGCGGAGCTATTATTAAATACAAAGCAAAATGACATGAAAAAAAAAATTCCAGAGGATAGAAGGAATGCAAGCAGGAGCCCTGGGGCGGAGGGAGGGGAGAGCTAGGGAAGGCGGATGTGTGAGGAGGTTGAGAGGCACTGTGGAGCCCTGCCAAGCGTCTCCAGGCTGGTGAGGCTGAGGGGCCAGGGACAGAAGCGGCTCCCCTCCCCACCCCCCATAAGTCTTGAGCTTGGATCTCTGTAGCTCTGGCTGAGCCACTCTCCCTCCCCACCCTGCTGCCCCTTCCACAGGGAGTCACATGGTGCCCTCCCCGTACGGAGCAAGAAATAAAGAATGACTCCTCATTTCCTGGAACACTGGGGACCACAGGGGAGTTGGCAGAGGCAGGGGAAAGTCAAGATTTTTGGTGGGATGGGGGCAGGCAGAGAGGGCACTGAAACTACTTATGTATCTCTCCCTGCCCGACAGAATTCCGGCAAAATGTATGCGGCGGCTTTTGAGATAGCCTATGGCTGGAAAAAAAATCAGCCTGGGATGCTTTAAGTTTTATTTAGAGAACCAGACTGCCAGGGAGGGTTTTCTTCCTTGGAAAGAGCAGAATATAATTTGCCCTCAGGCCACCTTAAGCTGTACCTTGAATGAATACCTAATATGATCACAAAATCTTTCCAGCCACTAAGAAAAAGGGTCTTCCTCCTTTTCCATCCCAGATGCCTGATATTCCTTTAATACAGGACCAAAAAATCTTTATGAAATCATTAAAGATAACATTTTAAAAGCAAATACCACTAAGGAACAGAACATATGGAAGACACTCATCTGTGGAAAGGTAGGCAGGAAGTTGAACGACAGGTGAAAATGATTGGCAGCAGATTTCCCTGTTTGTTTGTTTTTTAAGATTTTATTTATTTATTTGTCAGGGAGAGAGAGAGCGAGAGAGCGAGCACAGGCAGACACAGAGGGAGAAGCAGGCTCCCTGCCGAGCAAGGAGCCCAATGTGGGGCTCGATGCCAGGACGCTGGGATCATGACCTGAGCTGAAGGCAGTCGCTTAACCAACTGAGCCACCCAGGCGCCCCTCCCTATTTTGATATAAGAAAGAGGTGCTAAAGAAGAGGAGGGGGTTATGTTGACTAAAGACCGGGAGAGCAAAGTTACTGACTAGCTGATTTTACTAAGGGTTGGCCTTGTTCTTCTTCAGTTGGGGTGGAGGAAAGAGAACAGTCCCTTTCTAGCGGGCTGGGAATATATCCTTGTCCCATAGGGCTGTTGACAATAGATAATCTTTTGTATGCTTTATGGAGATTTGAGCACTTTCTTTCTTAATGCTTTCTCAAAAGCCTTATTTGAGCATTCCATAGCATCATTATTTGAGATACATTTGTACACGAGACAGCTGGTGGCCCAGCACAGTGAGATGCAAAGGGCCTGGCACTGGAAGCCCATGATTTGTGATCTACCCCAGGCCCTTGCCACCAACTAACTGAATGACCAACCTGGGACCAGTCACTTCCTCCCTGATGCTTCATTTTCTCAGTAAGTGTCCCGGATCAGGGTTTTCTTCCTTTCAAGTTGGGATGCTTTCTTTGAAAGCAGAGCTGCCCCTGTGGAAGTAGAGGAGGGGTCCCAGAAGCCTGCCCACCCAGCTCGCAGCACCCGCCCCCCTCCCCCTGCCCCCTGAATCACCTCATCAGAACCCCGGAGAGTCTGAACTGCGCTGCCTGAGACTGCGGCTAACATCTCTAGGAGTTTGTCAAAGAGTATCTTCTGCTGGAGGACTGTTACAGAGAATCTAGCAATCCTGTTCTAGAAGAAGTCACATATTCTATGAGCCTTTTTCTGCTCATGGGAGTCAGAGGAAGCTGCTGTTAGTGGGCCTTGGGATGCCCCCCCCCCAAAAAGGTAGATAATGTCTTTCTTAGCTGCTCGGGCTGCCAGAATATATGGAAGGTCTAGGAATTTCTTACTAATAATCCTTTTGTTCAGAACAGCTCTACCCATTACATCTTTTTTTTTTTAATTTTTTAAAAAAATTTATTTATTTGTCAGAGAGAGAGGGAGAGAGAGAGAGAGAGCGAGCACAGGCAGACAGAGTGGCAGGCAGAGGCAGAGGGAGAAGCAGGCTCCCCGCCGAGCAAGGAGCCCGATGTGGGACTCGATCCCAGGACGCCGGGATCATGACCTGAGCCGAAGGCAGCCGCTTAACCAACTGAGCCACCCAGGCGTCCCCCCATTACATCTTCTGTGAACAATTCTGTAATCTGCCTCTCAGTTCAGCCACTCCTTGCTAACCTACGCTGCCTCTTGTCCTTTTTCATCTCTGCCATCCTGCTGGATCCTGATGACAAATGTCCCACCACATGTCACAGATGACTTACATGGTTCGAAAGACATACTTCCTGTCTTCCCTGACAAAGTTATCATCCATCCACACGCCCCACTCCCACCAGACCCAAAGGAAACAGAGAGTTCTGTGCTCTTGTCCTGAAAATTATGAAGCACTGGAGGAAATAAAAAGTGACATAAAAAAAAAGAGAAGCGTGTCCCTGAAAATCAAAGACACGTCCAATGCCACATCACATACAGGAAAGAAGCCCTGCAGATCCTTGAACATTGGAGTCGGGGGAGAGAAAATTGTATCTGAGAGAAACTACTCCGGCAAAGAGAGAGTAAAGGGATCAGAGCAGGGAAAATTCAAAACAGGGAGAATGATGGCGGCATGAATCCAGACCCTGGGTGTGGGGCAGGTCTGTGCTGGACAGTGTGGGGAACTTGGTATGGGATTGGAGATGGGGAATCTAGGGGCAGGGCTGCCACCAGTCCTGCCCTCAACTTGTCAATGAGAGGCTTTTAAAACAAGGGGGGTGGGTATCCCCAGAGTCTATGAGGACCTCCCTGCACTATAGGGTCTATGGCTACAGCCTTCGTCAGCCTTTGTGGCCCAGAAAGGCCACACTCGCTAGGCATGTCTCCCTGCATTCTATGCATGTACCTTAGCTTGTCCCCAGATCCTTCTAGACACCTTCCATGTTGATGGCTGGAAGTCCCACCTAGAAAAATTATGGAACAATAACCAACATTTGTGTGGAACTTGTTCTGGCAAGCCCTGCTCAGTTTGCTTTTTGTATTTGCATATGAAGAACCTACTATTATCTTCTGATTTTATAGGTAAGGAATCAGAGGAACAGAGCAGTTAAGTGAGTTGCTCAAGGTCACACAGCTGTTAAGTGGTAGAGCTGGACTTTAAACCTAGGCAGCTGGGCTCTGGAGCCCACGTGTTAGACTCTCCACCTTCACTACCTCTCTGTTATAAAACATACCATAATAGCAGTGACATAGTAACGAACTTCTTGACCATGCTGAACTAGGGGAGTTTTGAGCCCTTAGAAGAGAGCCAGTGCAACCAGGAGGGAGGTGCGGGAAGGGGGGGGTGGCTCGGGACATCTCTGAGTGTGCTAAGGGGCTTTGGAGGATGTCACAGCTAGTGTAGACATACATTGCTGCCACTGTATCTGCTTCTCTCTGAGAATTAACAGCAACAAAGAAACACGATCATTTGCCACTTTACAAAGGAGCTAGCAGCTACAGGAATCTGGAAATAATATCCCTTAACTCAAAGGACTGATGCATTGGTTTAAAAGGGGTTGACTTTAAAGCTGGTATGTGAGTTTACTGGGGCCGCTGGCAGGGATGCTAACAATTTATGGAACGCATTTTTGGAAAGGATTAGGGGAAAAAACATGTTGTGTCTTACAAACCCAGAGTTAGACGAACAGCTCTAAGGGGTGAGCATGAAGTATCAAGCTTTCGGTATGCATAGTTTTTAAGGGAATAGATTTGCCTTCTTTCTTCTCCCTCTTTGCTTTTTCAGACCTTACCCAAAGGATCAGATTCGGGCCATACCGGATGTGCCTAAATCATTTCCATCTGACGCCCAGGACGGCCCAGGAGGCCTGGACTTGAGAGGCAGCTCCCTGCGAGGGACCCAAACAGAACCACATCAGTTTTTTCTGTTCGGGCTGACAGGCTCGCTGGTTTTCTTCCGGCAACTGAGTTTTCCAAATGGGCTGCTATTTATATTTTGGCCATGGAGTAAACTGGGGGAGAAGAAGCCCTTCATTCCATATCTATTTCCCTCCCAACTTCTCCCTCCCCACTGTATAAATGACAAGCTTCCGGCAAAACAGGCGTTATTTACAAAGATGGGTAAACCAAGGCACAGAGCAGTCAAGAGGTGTGCCTTGGCTCGGCTTAATCATTATACAACAAAGACAGGGATGTCTCTGTGCCCAGAACAGAACCTCTGGAAGCAAAGAGCGTGTTAAATCAAAAGCAAAACGCCAAACTTTGTAAAGAATCCCACTGTTGTCATTTCTGGGAATTCTGCTCGGAGCCCACCTGGCCAGCCCCAGATTTTCACTGCTCCCCAAGACTTTTGGGGAGAACGTTTTAGTTCTGTTCTCACCTCTGCATGGACCAGGAATGATCAGACAAAATACACCTGGCAGAAAGGGTTTCCAGCTGCTTCTGAAGGGCTGCATCTAGGATGGAAGCCGGGCAAGCTAGCATTGGAGGCAGAGTTTAAGCCGAAATGAGACAAGGAGATGTGACCGGCAGCCCAAGGCGCTGGGCCAGGCTTGCACCGGACAGCTCTGCCTCTGCTGGCTTGATCTATCGCAGGCAGCGGGCCAACCCCAGGAAGGGCTCTTAGACATCCCTGCCTTCAGCCCTCTAGGTTGTTTTTTGAAAAAGACTATTATTTAAGGGCAGTTTTAGGCTCATAACAAAACTGAGAGGAAGGTGCAGAGATTTCCCTTATACACCCTGACCCCATACATGCTCTCCATAGTTCACATCATTCACCAGAGAGATATATTTGTTTCCAAGGATGGACTTACATTGTTATTACCGTTACCACCCAACATCTAAGAACGCAGTCTTAAGCTTCACTCTTGGTATCATACATTCTACAGGTTTGGACGATGTATAATGACATATGTCCATCAGTATGAACAGCACATGGGGTGTTTTCACTGGCTTAAAAATCTTCCGTGCAATACCTAACCATCCCTCCTTCTCTACCGCCACCCCCCCAAACCCCTGGCAACCACAGATCATTTTACCATCTCCATAGTTTTGCTTTATCCAGAATGTCATACGGTTGGAATCACAGATCATGTGGCCTTTCCAAGATGGCTTCTTTCACATGCATTTAGGGTTCCACCATGTCCTTTCATGGCTTGCTAGCTCATGGCTTTTTTTGTGCTGAATAACGGTTCACAGTCTGGACGTACCACAGTTTATTTCCCCCTTCACCTACTGAAGGACATCTTGGTTGCTTGAGTCTTGGCAGATGCGAACAAAGCTGCTATAAAAATATGTGTGCAGCTTTTCATGTGGACGTGACTTCAACTCCTTTGGGTAAATACCAAGAAGAGTGATTGCCGAAGCATGTGGTGAGAGCATATTTAGTTTTATAAGAAACTGCCAAGTTGTCTTCCAAAGTGGCTGTGCCATGTTGCATTCCCACCAGCGATGAATGAGAGTTCCCAATGCTCTGCACCTTCACCAGCATCTGGTGTTGTCAGTGTTCTGGGTTCTGGTCAATTTAATAGGTGTATAGTGGTACTTCATTTCCATGTCCCGGATGACATATGAGGTAGGGCATCTTTCCATATGCTTATTTGCCATCTGTATATCTTCTTTGGTGAGGTGACTGTTCAGGTCTTTGGCCCGTTTTTAAACTGGGTTGTTTTCTTATACTTGATTTTTAAAAGAGTTCTTTGTCTGTTTTGGATAATAGGCCTTTATCAGATGTGTCTTTTATAAATATTTTCTCTCCATCTGTGGCTTATCTTCTAATTCACTTGACAGGGTCTTTCACGGAGCGGAAGTTTTTGATTTTCATGAAGTCCGGCTTATCAATAATTTCTTTTGTGGGCCATGAATTTGAAGTTGTGTCTAGAAAGGCACCACCAAGGTCATCTAGGTTTTTCTCCTCTGTTACCTTGTGGGAGTTTTATGGTCTTGCATTTTCCCTTTGCTTCTATGATCCTTTTTGAATGTAAGGCATGTTTGTGAAGGATGTAAGGTCTCCGTCTAGAGTCATTTTTTCACACGGGGATGTGTAGTTATTCCAGAACAATTTGCTGAAGAAACTGTCTTTGCTCCATCCTGTTGCCTCTATTCCTTCATCAATGACCAGTTGACTATATTTATGCGGGTCTATTTCTGGGCTCTCTGTTCTAGTCCATTGATCTATTTGTCTATTCTTTTGCCGTTACCACACTTTGGTGTTGACTACTTTAGCTTTATAGTAAATCTCGACATTAGATAGCGTCAATCCTCCAACTTTGTTCTTTTCCTCCAATATTGTGTTGGCTATTCTGGGTCTTTTACCTCACCCTATAAACTTTAAAATCGGTAATCATCCTTGCCTTGTACCTGATCTTGGTGGGAAAGCTCCAAGTTTTTCACCATGATGTTTGATGTTAGCTGTAGGATATTTGTAGATGGTATTTATCAAGCTGAGAAAACTCCCTCTCTTGCTAGTTTATTGGGAGATTTTAATCACAAATGGGGGTTGGGTTTTGTCAAATATATTTTCTTTTCTTTTTATAATTTTTAAAAATTTTTTTAAAGATTTTCTTTATTTATTTGAGAGAGAAGCAATGAGAGAGCATGAGCGAGGAGAAGGTCAGAGGGAGAAGCAGACTCCCCGCGGAGCTGGGAGCCCGATGCGGGACTCGATCCCGGGTCTCTGGGATCATGACCTGAGCCGAAGGCAGTCGTCCAACCAACTGAGCCACTCAGGCATCCCTCTTTTTATAATTTTTTAAAAGATTTATTTATTTGAGAGAGAGAGAATGAAGGAGAGAGAGCATGAGAGAGGACAGGTCAGAGGGAGAAACAGACTCCCCACCGAGCAGGGAGCCCAATGTGGGACTCAGTTCCGGGACTCCAGGATCATGACCTGAGCCAAAGGCATTCGCTTAACCAACTGAGCCACCCAGATGCCCTCAAACATATTTTCTATTGCCAAATGCATTTTGGCAATTTTTTCTGCATCTATTGATGTGATCATATGATTTTTGTTTTTTAGTTCATCGATGTGATAAGGTATTTTGAATATAAAATTTTAATACTATGAAAAAATGTTACTTTTAAGAATAAAATATTTTGGGCACCCAAGTGGCTCAGTTGGTTAAGCGTCTGCCTTTGGCTCAGGTCATGATGCTGGGGTCCTGGGATGGAGCCCCACATTGGGCCCCCTGCTCAGCCAGGAGCCTGCCTTCTTTCTCTGCCCCTCTCTCCCACTCATGCTCTCTCACTGTGCCTGAAATAAATAAAATCTTTAAAAAAAAAGAATAAAATACTTTCCAGGCCACCTGGATGACTCAGTTGGTTAAGAGTCTGTCTGCCTTCAACTCAGGTCATGATCTCAGAGTGCTGGGCTAGATACCCACATCAGGCTCCCTGCTCAGTGGGGAGTTTGCTTCTCCCTCTCCCTCTGCCCCTCCAGAGGCACTCCTTTTCTCTCTCTCTCTCTCTCTCTCTCTCTCTCCAATAAATAAATAAAATATTTTAAAAAGAATAATATATTTCCATGACCTCAAATTCTTTGTTTTTGCTGTTTAAATTGAGAGACTTTAAAGAGAGACGTCTGCTTTTCATGCTACACAGAGCAAGCTGCTCAGTACCGGTCACATTTCATTTACTAAAAGTCAAATAAATCGCAGCAGAAGATCATTTACTGAGCCTCAGTTATGTGCAAAATGCAGTGCCTGACATCAAATAGCAAACCCTTATGGTCGTATTTAAACTTCCTGCTTTGAAATCATTTTAGAAGTTTCAAAGGAGTTGCAAAATTAGCACAGAGGTTTGCTGTGTACCCTTCATCCTGCTTTCCCCAATGATAACATCATACACAACCATAATATATTATCAAAGCTGGAAACAACCCTCAAGTTTTATGGGTGAGAAAAATGGAAGCTTGGGAGGGCTGGGTGATTTACCAAGAGGCACACGGTAAATGAAGTAATTTGGTGTCCCCCAGCAGGCACATTCCACTGAGACAAAGGGCAGTTGTCCATATTAAGGTTCTGTTTGAGTCCTCCCTCTGCCACTTAAAAGCTCAGTGACTTCAGACAAATTCCTTAAACTCTGTAAGCATCAGTGTTCTTAGTATGACTGAGATAATAATAGTACCTAACTTAAGGGATTTTTCTAGGGACTGGGAGAAGGTGTCTACAAAACGTTTGGGACAGTGCCAGGCATATAGTAAGCATGTAAGAAGTAAGTAAGTAAGTAAGAAGCCTTGAAGGCTTCTCTGTTCCTGGCACTGTTCCAGGGCTTTCCATACTACATTATTTGATCATTATAACAGCACTAGAACACCTCCCCACCATTATCTTATAAATGAAGAAATGAGGCACAAAAAGGTCATAGATCTAGTGATGGACAGGGCTGGGACTCAAAGTTAGGCAGTCTGGGCTGAGACTTCTTTTTCCTTTTTTTTATTATTTTATTTGTTTTCGAGAGAGAGAGAGAGAGAGTAGAGAGAGCATGAGAAGGGGGAGGGTCAGAGGGAGAAGCAGACTCCCTGCCAAGCAGGGAGCCCGATGAGGGACTCGACCCCGGGACTCCAGAATCATGACCTGAGTTGAAGGCAGTCACTTAACCAACTGAACCACCCAGGTGCCCTGGGATGAAACTTCTTGCTTCCAGCCTCCCAGAGTCAAGACTTAATGAGCCATTGCTATTCCAGCACACTGCCGCCCACCTGGACCCTCTGGCTGGCTGTGTGGGCGTCTGGGAGCCATTCACTGGTGCCGCCTGTGTGTGTACTTGAGGCCAGACACAGAAGCAGTCCCAAGGCACTTATCATTGGGCCGTCATAAGCCTAGTGGTTAATGAGCAGCTGACCTGACTTCACTAAGCTCTTGGGCTTTCAAAGGAGCTCAGCAGTCATCCAATGCAAGGATCCCTACATTTCCATCAGCAGAAACTCCTTCATTACTTCTTTTCTTTTCTCCACCCCTTGGGCTCCCTTTGTCCCCAAAGATTTTGCTATCAAAATCTTGTATGTGTTGGGGCACCTGGGTGGCTTAGTTGGTTAAGAGACTGCCTTCAGCTCAGGTCACGATCCTGGAGTCACAGGATCGAGTCCCACATCGGGCTCCCAGCTCCACGGGGAGTCTGCTTCTCCCTCTGACCTTCTCGCCTCTCATGCTCTCTCTCACTCTCTCTCAAATAAATAAATAAAATCTTTAAAAAAATCTTGTATGTGTTAATCAGCTGAGCTATTTTTCATTTTTAAGAAATGAATCAAAGATATGTGCAATTATCAAACTGAGATACTGAGCAGAAAAGGGTAACCAATGTCATCACACTGGGCTAATAAAATTCTGTCCCAAAGAAAACAAAATTTGACATTTTAATGAGCCTATGCAGGCTTAGCAGGCAGGGGCAGGGCTTCAACATAACTTCTAAAAATACTGAAAATAGTTTGAGGACTCCTAGGGTTTAGGAATCTCAGGGACTTAATCCAGTCCCAAAAGATCCTAAAGATTTCAGAAAATCCCCTATAAAATGTAAATACACTTTGTTATGTGTGCTTTATGTTGGCCTCAATCCCTTTTTTGATACCTTAATCCCATTCTACCTTAGATTTTGATATTTACATGGGAATCTCTAAAATTTAAGAGTATCCAGTTGCATTAAAATATTTCTAGGCACATATGGTGTCCAGGTGCAAAATAAATGTAGAAATAATTATTTTAAAAATAGTGACACAAAGTTCTTCCTTGGTCATTCAATTTCTGTCTACCAACCCATGTCACCACCATTTTCCCTTTCCTAGCCAGCCTTTAGCTCCACTTGCCATATTCCTTTCTTTGCTATTAAGTTGTAGTCCCATAAACTCTTAATATGTGTTCTCCAGAGAAACAGAACCAATGGTGTTTGTTTATATACACAGAAACAGAAATAGAAAGAAATAGATTTGTTTTAAGAAATATGTTTACATGATGGAGGAGATGGTGACAAGTCCAAGATTTGCAGGACAGACTGGCAAGCTGGAAGCTCCAAGAGCTGATGTTAGCAGCTTGAGTCTGAGGGCACTCTGGAGGCAGAATTCCTTTCTCTTCCAGGGACTTCAGTCTTTTCTCTTAAGACCTTCAACTGATTAGATGAGGCCCACCCACATAGGGTCGGGGGAACTAAAATAAAAGTGAGCCAAACACAAAATCTTCCTTCCTCCCTTCCTCTTCCTTCTTCTCCCAAGTGGTTCCTTCACCATGAACTTGTTACCTCTTGCATAGTAACAAGTATAAAGTGGTAATATCAAAGGAATGGTCGGCTATTATAATGAATGTTTTCAGTCTTGGATAGGGAAATTGACATTTAAGTAAAAATAATGTATATGGTGGGGCACCTGGGTAGGTCAGTCAGTTAACCATCTGCCTTTGGCTCAGGTCATGATCTCAGGGTCCTGGGATCCAGCCCATCATTGGGCTCCCTGCTCGGGGGGGAATCAGTTTCTCCCTCTCCCTCTTCCTCTATCTCTTCTTTCCTTCTCATGCTCTGTTTCTCTCTCTCTCTCTCTCAAATAAATAAAAAAAAAATTTTTTTTAAAGTATTTATTTGACAGACAGAGATCAAGTAGGTGGAGAGGCAGGCAGAGAGAGAGGAGGAAGCAGGCTCCCTGCTGAACAGAGAGCCTGATGCGGGGCTCGATCCCAGGACCTGAGCTGAAGGCAGAGGCTTTAACCTACTGAGCCACCCAGGCTCCCCTAAATAATAAAATCTTTTAAAAAAAATAACATATACGGCAAATTGTGAAAAATATTTCAGAAAATAATTTTTACTCTCTTGAAATATTAGAAAAGCAGAAGAATAAAGATGCCCTATCCAAAAAGGAAAGCTTCTTAAATCATCAGTGAGCAAAAGGCACAGTTGTGGGGAGAGCTGGGAGGACATGAGTGACCATCCAGCCCACAGATGAGAATCCTGGCTCAGGGAGGCTATGTGTGTCCTAAAGTCACATACCTAACAGGTAAAAGTTAAGAGAAAACTTATTCTCTTGACAAGTGCCTCTACATAATGTTGCCATTTAGATTTTTTGGACACTGTTTATCCATTTTGGAAGCTTAATCACCAACATAATGGAATATTCTGGAATCCATACAGCAAAAGATGAGCCAACTTTATTCAAGTTTTCGTTCACTTGTTTTGGTGGCATGTACAAGCAATTCACCACCAGACATCATTGCACCGTGTGAACGGAGAAGGGAATGAAAGAGATTTTTGTGCTCAACCTCTCAGGAGAGGAAACCACTGCAACACCCATACACACGGATTTGGCTGTATTATTTGGAGTTTAATGTGTGTTGTGAGATTGGGGGCATGAACAGAGATAAAGGAATAATTAAAAGGAATGGCTGCTTTCTGGAGACGAGAGCTCTGAGTTCAGACACAACTGCATTGAACTCTGATCTACTTCTCTTCTTGTAAGGCAAATACCATAGGTTGGTTATTTTTGCGAGAAAAATAAAATGTTCTAAAAGAGGAACATAACTAGCTTACTGCACTAAATGACTCTTGCCCTAGACTGAATGTTGGCATCCCCACAAAGTTCATATGTTCAAGCCTAATCTCCAATGGGATGGCATTAGGAGGTGGGGCCTTTGCCAGGTAATAAGGTCATCAGGGTGGTGGAGCCCTCATGAAGGGGATTAGCGCCCTGATAACAGAGGCCCCAAAGAGCTTCTCACCCCTTCCATCACTCTGCAAAAAAACAGCCATCAATGAACAGGAAGTGGGCTCTCACCAGAGCCTGAATTTGCTGGCACCTTGATCTTGAACTTTTCAGCCTCCAGAACTGTGAGAAATATATTTCTGTTGTTTTCTAGCCACCTAGTCTGTGGCATTTTTTTTAAAGATTTTATTTATTTATTTGACAGAGAGAGATCACAAGTAGACAGAGAGGCAGGAGAGAGAGGAGGAAGCAGGCTCCCTGCTGAGCAGAGAGCCCGATGTGGGGCTCGATCCCAGGACCCTGAGATCATGACCTGAGCCGAAGGCAGTGGCTTAATCCACTGAGCCACCCAGGCGCCCCAGTGGCATTTTTTAATTGCAGCCTGAACGAAGACAACTCTTGGTGAAAGCATGTTGTAACAAGTTGTCAAAGACCGGCCATGCAGGCGAGAGGGAAATAGCTGGGTTATGCAGAAAGCTTGCATATTTACAATGCCTTCTACTTCCAACTCTGTCTTCCTTTTCAATTTGAGCACTCAAATTTTACCCATTTTTTTATACATTGTTGAAGCAGAATTTTACCTGGACGTGATCATAACGAGAGCACAGAAGAAGTAGTAAGTATTCTTTTCCTTGGAGCAAATGCATTTAAGGTTCTAGACAGACTCAGCCTTTGCCAGCAATCTTCTAACTCCTCCTTCACCCACCTCATCACGGAATCAATATTAGCATTTCAAACTGCATTGGGTAGTAGAGTAACTTGAGAAAATTTAAGGCGCAATCTCTCTTTTTGGTTTTCCTTTTGAATAATTACGCTGAAATTCACCACATTGGAGCCAGTGGTGGGGTCTGGGCCACCGAATTAAGCCAAGCCTATTGGCCCTCCAGACCTCAAAGCATTTAGCCCACATTCTCACTGCTGAATTAGGCATCAGAGGTCCAACGTTCTGAGCCTGGCTTCAAACAACCCTGTGCCTCAGGCAGCACAGCTTCCAGAACATTCCAGGAGGATGGGGGTTTATGTCTGACCAACAATCTCTCCTATGTGGCAGTCCATGCACGTCTTCTCTTATGGAGTCACCACCAAACATCATCATGGAGACCATCTGGCAGCTTTAGAAACCGGGATGGAACGGACGATGGGAAATACGGACACTGCAGAAGAGATGGAATGGACTAGCTCTTGGTGATGAAAGTGTTGTTTGTCACAGGTAGGGACAGGGGGATACTTTCAAGAAGTTGAACACTTTTTGTTTTATGGAGGAAACCCAGAGGTGCCCCAGACAACCCAAGCAAGAAGCAAAAGGACCGACACTTTGCCTGCAGCCAGATATCTGCGTGAGCCGGAAGGCCCGGCCCCACAAGAGTCAGGGAGATAGACTTCTTGTCTTGTACTGGGGAGATCACAGGGGCACAGGGCCCCTCAGATCTGCTGTTGAATCCTGGAGCCCCCTATACTCTCGGGTGGCTTCCTGGATAGGAAGGGAGAGGGAGGAACCCTGATGCACCTGGGGGTCCCCGGCTGACTCTGGCCCTGTGCACACCCCCTCAGCGGTATTTACTAAATAGCTGTCATTTACAGAATACTGTTCCAGAAGACTGGTGAGGGCTGCAAAGGGGCTCCCCCTTCAGAAGGGTGAGGGTATGAATCAACAGAAAACCAGTCAGTAGAAATGCAAGTGACAAAGACATTTGCCATCAGCTTCGTGGGTACAGCGATCTACACGAACGCCCCTGCCGATCCATCCGGGGGACACACAGGCTGCTCCCTGTCCTGCCCACCGCCTGCCTCTCCGGGAGGGTTAGAGCGGAGAATGAAGTGATAGGAACCAGATAATCCAAATACTTGGGGTCTGAATCCCCTCGCCGGTGTAAGCACCCAATTCGGTGTTTCCAAAGTGTCCAGAAGGCACGTGGCATGACCCTTCTCGCTGCCCACGCCCTGACAGAAGGACACAATCACAAGAACAGCACGGGGACAGCCGTGGCCCCAGACAGCACGGGGACAGCCGTGGCCCCAGACTCTGCAGGCGTCTTCCCTACACCGCTCTGCCAGCCTGCCTGGATTCAAGCCCCAGCAAGGCGGCTGCCGGCTCCATGACCTCGGCCAAGACCCTGCCCCTCTTTTGTCCTTTAGTTTCCTTACCTGGAAAGTCAGGACGTAGAAACGGGTTCTCTCGAAGGTGTCGCTTAGCCCTGATACGCTTATGCTTCTCTCTCTCTCTTTTTTTTAAATTTATTTATTTGACAGGCAGAGATCACAAGTAGGCAGAGAGGCAGGCAGAGGGGGAGGAGGAAGCACGTTCTCTGCTGAGCAGAGAGCCCGATGCGGGGCTCGATCCCAGGAACCTGGGATCATGACCTGAGCCGAAGGCAGAGGCTTAATCCACTGAGCCACCCAGGCGCCCCTATTTTTTTTTTAATTTATTTATTGCTTCTCTTTGTTTAAAAGCTTAAGGAAGGGCAAGGGTGCCGGTAAGAGGAGGGGATGGATTGGGGGGAGGAGGGGGCAGTGGTGGAAGAAAGTTCCAGCCTTTCTGCTCACATGACAATCAGCTTCTCTTCTCTCCCTTGGCCTTGCCTGTGGGGTGTCCCTGGTCCTCAGGGCAGAAGAACAGGGCACTCGGAGCCGCCGTCACGGAGGAAGACCGTGCGCGGGGTCAGGACTGGGGCCCGCAAGCCGAGGTGCCGAGGTTCCGTCGCAAGGCGGTGAGGCAGGGGTTGGCTAAGGGGTTGGCGGAGGCTGACTGCGGGGCCCGGGACCGCGAAGAGGGGGCGACGGGGAGTGGGGCACCGACTTGTATCCGCGGGGGTGCACCGAGTGGTCACCCGGCTTATCCCAGTCACCAGGCTGGAAGCCACCAGGTCAGGTGACCCGGAATCCCTGGTACTGGGGCCCGGGGACCCTGCGCCAGCACTTCGGGCGGGGGTTAGCGTGGGCTTTCGAAGCACCGGTGCGGTCCCCCCCGCCCTTGCTTACAAAGAAAGATCTGATGTTTCTACCTCGGGTGCCTCCTCCCAGAGGGAAGTTGTTCAACGCAGGGGAGTAGCGGGATGCCACGTCCCTCCCTCTCCAAGGCCGCCGTGCTCAAGGAGCCAAAGAGCCAGACAGCTCTCGAGGCTTCCAGAAAGGTAGATTTGATGCCCTTTGGCCTATTGCCCCCCACCCCCACCTCTCTGCTGTACACGTGGCCTCAGGGTGAGGAGAAAGTCTTCCTGAGAAAAGAGACCCTTACTCTTCACAGGAGGAGGTCAGAGGAGCCTCCGAGGGCCGGGCCTGTTCCAGAAGGGGCTGGGCCTTCAGCTCCCCCTCCCCTGCTGCCCCCCGCAGAGTTCGAACCTGTCACGAAAGCCGTTTCTCTGAGATCAAGGACCGAGAATATACTGCAGATAAAAACATCGGTCTTCCTGGAGGCTGACTCACTCAAGGTCGCCCCCAGGGAGAGGTCAGACCACTGCATAAGGCCGGAACGGCTGGATATGGGGAGTGTATAAATTAGGAAGTGTGGAGTACTGAATGGAAAAATAATAGGTAGTTTTATTGGCGGAGCCCGACAGACAAATTTGGCATTCTGTGCGCTTGGACTTTCAAATATTTACAATCAACAACCTATGGGAGCAATGTTTTGGGGGAGACCTTTTTGGTACAGTAATGCAGACTTCAAAGAGCCCTTTGCTGACTTTTGCTGCAAACCCATTCAGAAGCATCTTTGTAAATAATGAGTGAATCTTCCCAGGTCACCTCAGTAAATACTGTCTGGTGATGCTTTGAATGCAGCCAGGGATCCAAGGGCCTTGGGATATACCTCAAATGCAGGGTTAACTACCCAGCAAAGAGGTCCCTTTACGAATAAGCAGGTGGAGGGGTTGAACCTAATATGATTTAACACTAAGGACCCATAGAAATTTCTTCCTGATGCATTTCACTTGAGATGGGCCCTGGACACCCATTTTGAAAATGAGTCTTATCACACTGTGGTATATGATTGCGCTGTGGGGACATGTTCAAGTAATTACGAAGCTAACATCATGCTTTTCGTTGTCGAGGAGTGCTTTGCCAAACATCAGATTTCTTATCTGCGAATCCGGGCTGCCAACACCCACTCAGAGAGCTGTCATGAGTATTGAATGAGATAACACGTGTGTGATGAACACCCAGTATTTTTTTCTCAAACATGGAAAACTCATAAAATGTGAGAGCTATTATTCTAAGAGTATTTGGGGAATGGAAACAAATGGGTTAGAGGAAGTGTGCACATCACTTTCTATGACCCAACACCGGGACCAGTCCCTGAGCTTTGAGGATTCAGGTATCACCAATTGTCTCCCTATCCAAAACGGACTTGGCAAGTCTTCAAACCAACCGACCAACAAAATTGGGGGTATTTGAGGGAGAATGGGGTAATGTATAAATAGCACAATACATGGGATTCTTGTTCAGTATTTTCATGCAAAGAGATGTCCATAGCCTGTGACAGTCATTTCACAATAAGCTTTCCGAAATTTTGTTTGGGTACATGGAAGTTAATTGGAATAAGTTTTTTTCTTCACAAAGTAGACAGTTCTCATGTGCTGCATTAATCCTGGAATGCTAGTCAAAAACCTAGTCACACCATTTTAATTTGAGGGATTAATAAAATGGGTGAAAATTGGGCAAAGACTTTTGAAATTCCTAGCTTTTTTTTTTGGCCATTTGCAAAACACAGGAATGCTATTGAGACTGAAATGAGGAGGGAGGTAGAAATTTACATGGAAAGTACCATGACGGGCATCTGAAGTTCCTATTGGATTAGTCTCTGATTAAAGAATGGAAAATTTTTTTGCAATGAAAATTCTTGTCATTAGGCCAAACACCTTTGTTGGATTAGGTTCCTCTTGGGAGAGCTGAAGCTCCCTCCTGGGCAAGGCACCTTATCTCTTTAGGGGCTGACATCCCATCTGTCACCAATAATCTCAATATGGATCTGTCTGAGCCCAGTATTTGTAGGATTTGACTTTTAAAAATAGATGCATGTGGGATTAAATGGCCCAGAAAGAGTTAAATATCTAAATGTCTTCATAGTCACCCTGTTTTTTATCTCAAAAGTACCATATTTTATACATTTCTACAAAATATGTTCATTTGTAGAAAATTTAGAAAATACAAGAAAGCTTAAAGAATAAAATAGAAATCACCAATTATCATACTTCCTTGTAAGCTTATATTTTTATTCTTTCTTCTATGTATCTACATGCATGTATACACCTACATATATGTTACATATGTGTAATGTGTACAGTACATACTCTTAAGGAGCTTATGTCTGCAAACTTCTAGGAACTAGCTTTTTAATGTCATTTATCAGGAACATTTACCTGTGTCATTTAACATTCTCCTACGGAAGGATTATAAATGATTGGAGTATAGCCCATGGCAGTGGGATTGGGATACGGTCTTGCCACAGGGTTCAGGTTGCCCCTTCCTGGGGCCAGGCTGGGTCAGCGTTTCTCTCCCCCTCTTTTTCTTAGAGGAACCTGTGTTCTGACGAGGACATGCCATGGATGCACAAGCTGGCTTCCTGTGCTGTGCCCACCATCACACTCCCTGTGCTTCCCCGTGGGGTTCAGCAGAATCAGCAGCACAGGCCTCTGATCCCTGAGGACCTTGACAATCTGGAACTGCCCCTTGGAGGGTCGGAGGAGGGAAGGATGCCTTTGGTTTTAGCATCTCGCATATTAAGGAAGGCAGCCCAGCCAGGAGTTCATGCCCCATGCTCTGGTGTCCAGCTCAGTGGACTCGAATCCCTGCCCTACAATGCAGCAGCTATAGAGGCTTGGGTAAGGTGTCTGGTAAGAGAAGAACATAATAATAGTATCCACTTCATAGAGCTGTTATCAGAAATAAGAATTTATGCAAAGCTTGGTACCATGTGTATCAAACAGAAAGAGCTCATAGATGTTAGTATCATGGTTGCTTCGGTGTTCCATGACCATGGGGAAGTTTGATGGGAGAACAAGGTGGGATAAGGTACAGAAAAGAATCACAAGAAGGAAGAATCTAGGGAGGATCCTGGCAGTGGTGGTAGGGAGGGCTATTTGATGGTAAATTTTACGTGTCAAATAGGTTAGGCTATGGAACCAGCTACCTGGTCAAGCACCAGTCTAGATGTCACTGTGAAGGTATTTTTTTTAGATGTGATTAACACTGAAATCAGTAAACAGTGAGGGATGGGGGGGCCTCGTCCAATCAGTTGAAGGCCTTAAGAGAAAAAAAGACTGACCTCCCCTAAGGAAGAGGCAATTCTGTATCCTGACATGAGCTTCAACATTAATTCTTTCATGACCGAATTCCTAAAAATCTCTCTCAAAAGGGGAGGGGCACCTGGGTGGCTCAGTGGGTTAAGCCTCTGCTTCCGGCTCAGGTCATGATCTCAGGGTCCTGGGATGGAGCCCTGCATTGGGCTCTCTGCTCAGCGGGGAGCCTGCTTCTCCCTCTCTCTCTTCTCTCTGCCTGCCTCTCTGCCTACGTGTGATCTGTCTGTGTCAAATAAATAAAGAAATAAAATCTTTTTAAAAAAGTGGGGGGGAATGTGTGTGTGTGTGTGTGTGTGTGTGTGTATCCTATTGGTTCTCTGAGGAACCCTAACTAATACAGGCTATTCCGTAAAGTACAGGAAACAAAGAAAAAGGTAAATGGAAGTTAATGTTCAGGTAAGGTCAATGAAGGACAGAGGGAGGGGATTATGAGATATATTCAGAGCAGGAACCCTGTGTTATTTACCTTTGTAGACTTCTCACATTCCCTGGTGTATTATCAAATTAAAAGAAGAAAGAAGGAAGGGAGAGAGAGAGAGAGAAGGAAGAAGGAAAGAAAGAAGGGAGTAGAGAAAGGAGAGTAGTCAGGAGAGGGGAAAAGAGGCAAAAAGGGAAGCCCCAAGGAAGGCTCCAGTCAAGACATTCCTAGTTGTCCTTTTTCTTTTTAATCCTTGACCCAATGCCTGAAGCATTCCTTTTCCACAGGCTGTAAGATCGGGCAACAAGCCCAAATCTCTTACCATTTCTCCCCAAATCTTTTGCTACACCAGACACCTCTTTTACCTCTATCATTTGGAGGTCTAACCAGTAGTATCTTCTTTTTGGAGTGCTGAGCCTGGGATCCATCCCGGCACAGCCACAGTGCTCTTTGGTGGTTCTTCTTAATGCCTGCCTGCAAAGTACACCCAACTGTCAATTTCACTCCAGTCCAGTCCAGTCTTACCTGCCCTAAGTCCCGGTCATTCTCCCCTGGAAAACAACAACAGTAGACAATTTCCTTTTGGCTGACAATGTCCTTGGCTCCCTCACATCCAATTCCCCCAGGACTGTGGAGGGTCTTGTGAAATGATATACTGTACGTGGGACAGAGAGCAGAGGCCGCCAGGGGATGTGGTATTTCTCTGACCACATTTTCTGGAGTGAGACTTTTGGGAGATATTTGCAGGTACTCTATGAAAGACTTTTTTTAATCGAATGAGTGAACATGACATATTTAATCCTCCCTTGGAAATTCCCAAGGAACATTAGCATGGTAAAGTCTTGATACCCTGCAGGAAAGAAACTCACTAAATTTAGTTTAACTTAATAATAATCCCAGGTGGAAATTCCTCGCCCCGCCCCCCACCAAGGAATGATGGTCCCCAGAACATGAGTTTGGAAAACATACCCCAAGCTAATGAAGTAGAAATGGAGAGATTTCAGATGACCCCAAATAGCGGAGAGATGAAATGTCTAGAACTGGAGAGGGCTGATTAGGAGGACTTTCCAACCCTGTGACATGGACCCACCCAGCCATGGAGATGGGTATGCAGTATCTCCCTTCATCTTTCGGCTGACTTTTCCTCCTCTGGGAGGGTCTTGCCGGTCCTTTCAGGTCCCACCTCTTGCAGTCTCTGTCCACTTCTCACTCAGCGAAGATTCTGCAGAGATCTCACTCCATCCTAGCTGCTCCTTTCCGCAGACCATTTCTTCTCTGCCCCTCCACATGCTGGTCCCAGTTGTGGTTTCATGTTTGCCTAGTGAGGGGAGGGGGCTCGATTTTTCTGATTGTTTGGATCACTTCCATCCCTGCATTGTCCTACGTTACTGATGGACCAAGCTTATGCCTTGCTGCAAAGATTCCGAAGCTAGAACTCTAGCTTCGCTTTCAAATATATATATACTTCCACTATTGAAAAAAGAAACTAGGATAATAAACATGCACTCTAATTTGACATGTACCAGATTTTAACATCTTAGAGACCACCATCACGGCGACTTGCGTTGCTGGATGAGCTCGGTTTAGTTTAGACCTGGAAATAGCTTTTCTCTTGACGTCCCTGTGTGTATATTTGAATGTCTTATAGATGTGCCTTTGAGCAGAGCTTTAACTCTGCCCCGATCTGTTCCTGAATTCAGGCCTGTTCATGTCCCCTAGGGTAAATTACTGTAAGTGCGTACCCTCCATTTACAAGGGGGTGACCATGCTCCATTAAATTCTGGGAAAAGCTTGGGTGCATATGTGCAGCACATGCTCTCTCTTCATGGGGTGGAAATCAGTTGTTCAATAACACGTGGACACGTAATGCATTGTGTGACAATAGTAGCGTATTATGGTGGTTTTAGTGAATTAAGTTTTCTGCGCTTCTGACCTTCACATTAATAGGTGGTATACACATGTATATGTGTGTGAGAGATCATTTATGTTTATATTTATATTTATCGCTTCCCTTCATGGGGTGAGATAATTATACTTATAACAAGAAAAGAATCAAGATAATAAAGACAAGGTTGACTAGATGAAGCACCTGTCCGGAACATGAAGGCCATGTGTGGAAAGCTCTCTCATAAAGTGTCTACAGATGTGAAGAAAGGTATTAATTATTTGTCACTGGGGTTCACCTTTTATGGTGCTAAAAGTTACTGGATGTACTTCATGAAGTAAAAATTTGCAAAATAGTTCTATGACTCCTGCCAAGTTACAAGGGTATCCTGAAACAGAATATAGTGAGAATAAAAATAAGGCTACTGACATCTTACCTCTTACAGTCTTGAGATTACTGTTCCTAGAAAACTGAATATGAACTAAAATTAAATCTGGCAATGAAAATTCACATGCAGCATCATTCAAAGTAGATGTGCTCTATGAGAGAAAATGGAATGTTCCACCAGGGAAAACACTGTTAAATGTTCTGTTACTACCAATGCAACTGTCTACTATAAAAATTCAACCACAAAAAAAAAGAAGAAGAAAGAAAGAAAAAGAAAAGAAAAGAGAAAGAAAGAAAAGAGAAAGAAAAAGAAAAAAATTAAACCATTACAATTATCTGACAAGAGCATAGTTTGGAATGCAAGAATTATCACCCAATGTGCTTGATGAATTAATTCAGAGGCTGAGATTTTATGAAATCTTTGCAGATCTGGTGAATGAGAAACTGCTTTGTTTGCCTTTGTGTTAGAAGTCTATGAGGACAAATATGAAAAAAGATTTATTACTTTCTAAAACCTTTGACATGTGCACAACAGAGGAAGAAATTTTTAGGTGTTTAGATCAGTTTTTAACACACCATCAAATAAACTGGCGAAAATACAAGCTAGTTGTATGAACAGTATGAAAACAATGGCAGGGGGAAAAGTCAGAAGGAGTCATGCATTTCAAAACAATTACCAGAGTTATTTACAGGTTCACTGTACATTGACTGGATGTGTGCTGGCTATTGATAAGATGACAAATTCTTTCAAAACTACAGTGAATATGGGGCACCTGGGTGGCTCAGTCAGTTGAGCTGCTCGACTCTTCATTTTTTTACACCAAACATCTATGGCAAATGACATATTTAAAAAAAAATCACTGGTGTTTATATGTCGTTATTTTTGTAAGTTAAGAAACTCTGTTACCACACCATCTCTCAAATATAACAAGGGTGAACCACTATAGTTTTAAAAAATATATATGTATAATAAATTTTACTTTTTAAGCAGTTGTAGGTTTAGAGAAAAACCGAGCAGAATGTATAGAGTTCCCACATACTCCTTCCTCTGCCTCCCAACAATTTCCCCTATGTTGCATTAGTTTGGTGCCCTTGTTAGAACTAATGAACCTATATTGATATACTACTTACTAGTAATTAAAGGCCATAGTTTACATCAGGGCTCACTCTTTGTGTTGCACAAGTCTGTGGATTTTGACAAACGTATAATGTCATGGATCTGCCATTACGGTGTCAAACAGAACAATGTCACCACTGTAGGGATCACCGTGGTTTTAAGAAGCTGAAAGAGCTCAGTTGGGATATCAGAGTAACATTGTTACCTTGCCTCCAAGTGCAGACAGAGCTCTAGCAACTAAGATGAAACCCACTTCATTTCAGCTCAATGCATCACATTTGACACATTTCATGCAGGACCCACTAAGTTTACCTGTTTGGGACCTGAGAATGAAAAATGAGGAAGGGGATAGAAAGTGGTGGGGCAGAAGGAAAGTATGATACAGGGTGGCACACATCCCTAAAACCCAGCTTCTAACTCTGCCACTCAATGCACGGGGGATTCTCCTGCAGCTGCTGGCTCCTTTTCCTGGTCCACAAAGTGAGGGGTTTGAAGCCCTGATCGCCAATGCCCTTCCAGCTCCAAGTGAAGGAAGGCCATAGATAATTATACCCAGGGCTAGTATGTGTTTAGCAAACTGAAAAACATTTTCTTGGAGTCTGAGGATTTCTTGTGCTGATTGCCTTTGGAGAATTCAAGAAATAAAAGAACAACTTAACATAAATTGCTGTTTGGGATTTTACCAATTTTGTCATTAAATGGTACGTTTGGGCTACAGCTAAAAGGAAAAGAAAATACTAAAAACTCAGCTTATTTCTAGATGAGAGCATGTAAGTGGGACTCTCCTCATCTCCCCTTTAGTACATGAACAAAGTCAATACAGGAACGTTTTTCTTGGAATAGAAAAAAAAAAACTTGATACTGAGTGTATGAATTCTCAGAGAAGGTGGACCTTTTATTTGGTGCCAATTTGTCTTTTCTTCTTATTTACACAGAACCAAACTAAAGTTGGTTAGTGGTAAGAAGCAGAAAAGTGGGACATTAGTTTTGTTTATAAGTGCCTGTGGCTTTACTGTGAAATCCTAGGTTCTAGACTGAAGACATTTTTAAAAGTCTTCCACTTAGAGAAGAACACTCCATCCAAAGGATTGGTGTGAATATTCACTATTAAAAATAGCTGACATTATTTTAAGCCTGACATTGTTCTAAGCACCTTACATGGATTATAACATTTACCCACTCATCAATCTTATGAAGTAAACACTATTACAATCTCCATTTTGCTGAACCAGAAATAAAGCACAAAGAAGTTAAATTAACTTGCCCAAAGGTCACTCTATATGGTTATGTTGAGATTTGAACCTAGGCAGGCTGACTCCTGAGGCTGAGTTCTTAACCCCTATACATATAAATTATGTATTTATATAATTTGGAAAAGGAAGGAAAACTTAATATAACAATATATCTAAGATAGTAGCTAAGACAAGTGACCAAATATAGTCTGTAACACTTGTCCTGTACTTAGGAATGTATAAATCTTAAATTGTAGTAAATTACTGTTCAAACTGATGTTGCAATTAGAAGATGAACTTTTCATCCTTTAATATACATTTGGTTACAATGCAGATGGACCTAACAGACTTGAACTTGTGTCCAAATTTCAAATGTTCTGTCCATTTGTTGCTAGGATTATGCTATTGCTTGACAAACAATATGGTCTTGTTGGGAGATAATTCTCCAGGTCTCTTGCATTTCTGGGTGTCCTGCAGGAAGAGGTACTGACTTTCTTCTAGACAACCTCCCAAGGGTGTTCATACAGTGAATAGCCTTGGAAGAGAGAGATGGGTGTCTTCTCCTGGAGCAGGCATGCTTTACTATTTTATAATGGCTTACTAACCATTATAAAATGTTCAGGTTCCCTAAGCTCAGGGTTCCCCTCCTCTAACCACTGATTGTGTGTGTTGGTGTCACCTGGCCCTCTTCATGTCACTCTGTGGCTACTGTGGTTCAGGAAACTGGCACGAGAAAAATGCCAAAACATTTTGACTACTGGCATTGCTATAAATAATGAAGTCCTTTGTCTCTGACCCAGGAGCCTCATGTCTTCGCCAACATTTATGCAACTATACCATACTACCTTGCTGGTTTGCAGGAAGGGTAAAACCTCAGACCTTTCATAGTTCTTGACACCTATATCTATACTTTTATTTTCTATATTTTTATATCTATATCTATATTTTTTATATCTATATTTTTTATCTCATGAAAATACCATCACCACCACCTAAATCAATAACACTTGTCAACGGAATCTTTGAGGTAAGTGGAACAAATGAATCACCTTTTAGTGAGAACCTACCAGAGGTTTTCCCCATGCTAGCCTCATAATAGCTCTGTCCAGTATAGACTATTATTCTCATTTTTCAAATGAGGAAATTGATGAGTAGGGACACTGAATATTTCCCCCAATATCTTTCAACTAGTAAATGTTAGAACTTAAACTTGAAACAAGCCCAATGTTCTTTTTGCCATTATTGCCTCTTGAAACATTTTAGCTACAGAAATGTTAATTTTCAACTAAATTATAAATGCCACTGGGAAATAAACTGATTGTTTAAATAGAAAATGTGAGCTTTAAACTAGAAGGACAGGAGGAGGTGAAGAAAGAATGAGTATGAAAGACATAGAGGAGAGAGAGGATGAAGAATATGTCCAAATACCTTTTAGTGCAAATGGTGGAGTAAGGTCCCTAAAGCAAGAGTTGGAGTTAGGAGGGGATTATGGATATGATTAAGGGGAATTGGTGTTGATCCATGGAAAATCTCAAACATGGAGCCCAGAGTAATCCCTAGAAGGAGCCAATAGTCAAGTAAGCAAGCAAATGAGACATTCATCAGAGACAGGGAAGAATATCAAGTCCTTGGTAGTTGGAGAGAGAAGATAGGGGAGATTTCTCAAAGCACTGGATTATTGTGATGGGGGCAGTCTGTTGTCACTGTTGGGTGTTTGTTTAATATTATTAATTATTATTATTATTATTATTATTATTATTATTATTTGACACAAATGGCCTTGACTTGGTGCAGAAGGAAACTGTTAAGGACCCCAGTCTGGTTTGGACAAAACAAGAGCAACCACCATTTACCACTGGCTGTCCCTTAGGGCATTGAACTCTGTAAGATAATCTGTTCAAAAGTCAAAATGTTTGGAGTCAACCACCGAAGACACCTGCAGTGAGTTCTCTGTGCCCTTGTTTTGATTTGTTCAATGGAGTTGTGCTTTGAGCCATGAAGAGCCTTGAAAATAATAAAGGTTGCTGTTCTTTTTTATCCCCACTTTGGGTAGTAACTAAGCAATATGGTTCTAGCATGTAGCCTTGTAAGAATTGCCCACCATATTTTGTTGTGTTCAGAACCACGCTTAGCTCACTGACACTCTGCAAACATTTGTCAGTGATGATGGTGGCATGCTGGTGAGCCCCCTGTTCTTTGTTTCCTTGCAGAGCACGGTTGAAATAATTTGGGAAAGTTTCTCTTCTTCAGGGGGCTGGGAAAGAAAGATGAATGGCTCCCTTGTTCTGATGCATCATTCTGTCTCCTACAAGGGAAGAAACTGACAGCTGCTAATCTCTGTGCTTTCACGAGTCCCACCTTGCTCTCTTATAGGATCACTTACCGTTTTTGAAAAAATAGTGTGCCGTGGGGGTGAAGCCGAGTTTCATATTATTCATTAGGCTTGAGTCCTCATTAGTAACTCTTATATAAAATAAACACGAGGCTCTGCAGAAACAGGGAACAAGAGCCCACTTCATACAAAGTACAATGATAAATGTCTCCTGTGGCCCTAGATTCCGACTCTTAACATCTGTGATCTCCCCGTCTCCCTGGCAACATAAAGTAAATAATAAAAATAGTCCAAATCCAGGAAAAGCACAGCAGGGAATGTCTGTCCTGAAAAAAAAAAAAAAGTGCTTAACGTGCACTCGCATACCAGCAAGAGGACCCATGCGAAACTTAGCAGTTGATCGATAGGAAAACAACAGTGAGTGGATGTTGCAGAGCGTGAAAGCAAGCAGACAAAAAATGTCAGATTGTTTGAAGAAGCGTTGTCTGCTTTCAATAGGAGGCCTGAAGGGAACATTGCTTCTTACATTCATGGGCGTGTAGAGTACGGATTTTACATTTTTCCAAATGTGTTTTGAATTATAAGCCTGTTATGTTACACTGTATTTAAAGGGAGCCATAGATGATAAAAAGTGAAAGTATGGAGCAAAGAGTTGGAAAGTGCTGATTTCATTCTTGCCACATAGCTTCCTAGCAAAGCTGCGGTCTCTGAGCTAGACCTCCTGGGTCTCCTCCTTACCTGCACCTCAAAAGTTGGGGGCTGCTCTTCGGGTGCCCCCACCCACCACTGGAGGGGAGGCAAAATGGTGCCGTGGGGGGGGCCTCTGGAGGCCCCACAATTGGTGTGAAAGCAGCAAAACAGCCCCCTGGGAGAGAAGAATGCGCCCTCTGGGGCCCAAGAAAACCCTGCAGGAACAGGGTATTTTCGAGAATGAGGATTTTGAGTTAATTGAATTTTCTAGTTAACTGTAGCAACTAATGCTGTGACTTTGGCCCTTTCAACTCACTGAGGCTGGTTTAGGTCATCTGCAAACAAAAAGAGAAGGGGACTTTATGACCCTGATGTCCCTGCGGGTCCTGGAATTCTATAATTCTATGAATTGAGCACAAAGCAGGATTCTGTTCCAGCTTTTGTGGCTAAAAAACTCAGAATTTATCGGTTTACTGTTCTACTATAGCAAAAATTATGCATTGAATACAACCAGATGGCAGTGCGTGAGTGTGTGATCGAGTTTGTGTGTGTGATTGTGTGTGTGTGTGTGTGATCATGTGTGTGTGTGTTGAGGGGTAGGTGTACCTTGGGGCAGTGACTGAGAGGTCTTGAGCCAATTCCAGTGACTGGCTGTGGGAGCCTGGGCCAGTTCCTCAACATTTCTTGGCCATGTCTCCATCCCTAATGGCGTTAATGGTTCTCACCTTACAGCATTGCTGTAGGAACAATTATAAGTGATCAATAAGTGGCAACTATCATATTTTTATGATTTTGGATCCGTTGTTTGAAGAATATTTATTTATTTATTTGAGAGAGAATGCGTGAGCGAGCGGGGGGGAAGGGGAAAGCGGAGAGGGAGAGAGAGAATCCTAGGCAAGTTCATGCCCAGGAAAATAAAAAGGAAAAGAGGATGGAATAAAAAGTGGTAAAGCAGTAGGAAAAGCAAAATACTGCAGAATACATAGGACAGAGTAGGACAGAAGAGGAGAGTGCAATCAGCAGGTGAGGAGAGAGAAGATAAAAGGAGAAAGGTCAAGAGGACAAAAGATTAGAAACAAAGAGAAAGGAAGGAAGGGAGGGAGGGAAACCCAACTGGAGGAAAGGAACAGTGAAAAGAATCTGCTCCAAAGCCATTTTTGTGGCTGCTGACTTCTGCTGAGTTCGTCATTCCCATCCTACCTACCAATCAATGGCAAAATGTCTATGCACAGCTTATACTAAAAACTTCCGCCTCTCAGAACCCCGCCCTTCTAGACTATAACCTTAGCCCAAATGGTTCAGCTGCACTCTATTTTTAGGAGAAGAATGGAAACCATCATCAGAGTAAAAAGCTGCTGTTAAGAAGTCAATCGAGAGGGACGCCTGGGTGGCTCAGTTGGTTAAGCAGCTGCCTTCGGCTCAGGTCATGATCCCAGTGTCCTGGGATCGAGTCCCACATCGGGCTCCTTGCTCGGCAGGGAGCCTGCTTCTCCCTCTGCCTCTGCCTCTGCCTGCCACTCTGTCTGCCTGTGCTCACTCATTCTCTCTCCCTCTCTCTCTGACAAATAAATAAATAAAATCTTAAAAAAAGAAAAAAAGAAGTCAATTGAGAACCCCGATGGAAGATCTTCAGTATAGAGTCACACACTCAGTGCCGAATGGGAGCCCCATCACGAGGTCCTGAGGCTGCTTTCCATAAATCACATGAAACAGGCGCCCCCACTATACTGTGAAATCTTACCTGCAATGATTGAAAAGATTCTTCAGGGGCGCCTGGCTGGCTCAGTCAGTTCAGCGTCTGAGTCTTGATTTCGGCTCCGGTCCTGATCTTGGGGTTGTGGGATGGAGCCCTGTGTCGGGCTCCGCTCTAGGTCCACATCTGCTCGAGATTCTCTCTCTCCCTCTCCCTTGTCCCCTCCCCAACCCTGCTCTTGTGCTCTCTCTCTCTCTCAAAAAAAAAAAATAATAATAATAAAATAAAATAAATAAATAAATATTGCCAGCTCCAAATCCATTTTAAATCTCATACCAGATCTGTTGAGAGCAGTGGTTCTCCATTGGAGGTGATTTTTGTCTCCCAGGAGACATTTGATGATGTCTGGACATATTTTTGATTGTCACAACTTGGGGGTGGTGTGGGGCATGTAATAGGTAGAGGTCAAGGAGGCTGCTGAATATTCCACAGTGTAAAGCATTCCCTTAAGCAACATGTCATGGTGCCGAGGTTGAGAAAACCTGGTTTAGAGGTAGCCAGTGACACAAAGTCGTTTTGTAAATAGGGGGATTCTTTTGGCTTTAGTATCTTACTATTAAGCCCGAGAAAAGTCTAGATAGAGGAGGCATTCAGTGGGATTTGTAAACCTTTAAACTGAGCCGCTGTTATGAATCACAGAGGCATGTTTGCCTTTCGGGCAAAAAGATCTGTAGCCTTTTACGTGCCAGAAAAATGTGCTCAGGGTTTGCTATGCAGGGCAGGAGAATCTGTCCATAAAAGGGATGGACTCCGCTGCCCAGAGGGATTCCCTTCAAGGGTTTCCCTTGTGAGCCTGAAAAATCACTGGGAAAGGGCAAGACTGGCCCGCTTTCCAGCTCCCGCCCTCCCGGAGGGGTGTTTACACTTCCCAGGAGGTGAGAGTGAAGAGGCTGTGGTTAAGCGACTGGACTCTAGACCTAAAAAGGGGTTGTTTGGGAACGATCCTCTGTGCCTAAGACATGAAGATCAACCTGCGTCACTGGTTTAGAGGTAAAACCTCTAAAATGGGAACCTGGGTTTTATGCTCAGGGGAAGCTGAGAGGAAGCCATCGGGAGCTACCTGGGGTTCTGGTCAGGAAGACTCCCACCTCCCCGTCCTGCTGCTGCTTACTGGCTCTGTGAGCTGGGACAGAAAAGGCAGATAACTCGAGCTACCGCCCACCTCTCAGATGCCAGACCAAATGCTAGTCTTGCACGTGTAGTATGCTTGCACTGTATTATTACTTGTAACGCTTCAGAGTAGCTCGGCTAAATCATATAGAGTCAGTGCTGGTTGAGTTACCCTAGCTTTGTTTGACCCCAAAGCCCTTGTTTTTTCCACGGTATCACAGTTTCCTCAAACCATTGGCGGCTTTAAGCCTTGGTTTCCTCCCTTGTTGAATGGATGCAGCCAGACCCGACCCCCTCAAAGGAAGGAACCATCTTTGATAGCCTCTGGCTTGTAGTTGGCGCTGGCCTCTGGAGGGAGCTCAACACTCCTCCTGTCCACCTCCCTCTCCTCTCCTGCTGTGGCTGGTGGTTTAAGGACATTCATAGCCATTGGACCTGTTGGGGGCCTCAGTGTGCTGAGCTAAAGGCCTTGTGCCCAACCAGGGGGCAGGCCCCTGCCATGTCCTCTAGATCTCTCTGCCAAACCAGTCAACTCCCTTTGCCTAGGGAGCTTTGGAAGGGGGTGCACTCAACTCCCTCCCTTTTCTGTTCCACTTCTGGGGATGATAGAGTTAGGTGGCAAAGGCCTTGCTCCTCAGAACTGGAAAGACCTGTTGCCTCTTTCCCACTCCTCAGCCTGGCCTTGGTGCCGGTGTGGAAAGCCCAGGCCAGCACCCCTCGTAGGCCTCAAAGCAAAGTCTTCTTCTTCTGCTCTGTGGAGCCTTTCCTTAATCCACCACTTGTGGACATCGATGCAGAAACTGACAGAGACAGGCCTCCTCAGGCTTCTCTTCTATGGAACAAAAGGAAGCTTCCATGGGTTCACCCTCTTATTCATTTATTTGAGAGAGAGAGAGAGAGTATGAGAGGAGAGAGGTCAGCAGGAGAAGCAGACTCCCTGCTGAGCAGGGAGCCCGATGTGGGACTCGATCCCAGAACTCCAGGATCATGACCTGAGCTGAAGGCAGTCGCCCAACCAACTGAGCCATCCAGGTGCCCCTGGTTTCAGGATTTGTACACTTATCTCTCTTGGGGAGACTTTCGAAAGTGGGTGATTTAGGGCAGGATTTAGCTATTCCTCAGTTTCTAGACCACATACGACATTAGCATCGCCCCTTAATTCTGTGGTACTTCTATGGTGAAAAGTTGGTGCTTGACAAATGCCCCTCCCTCCCTTAGACATGAACAGAGCCTGAGAGATCATATAGTTTAGGGGTTCTTAACTAAGGGCCCCACTGGAATCGGTACTAAAGAGAACAGGACTTCTCTCCTTAGTTCACGGCTCTCCAAAAGTTTTAGCCAGTGAAGTAAAGCGTGCGACAAAGATAATTCTCTAGGGAAAGAGGCACTTTTATCATACAATATGGTTGTGTTGTTGGTCAATTTGAATTTTGAAGATTTGAAATATTCCAATACGTTGTTTAGTAAATAAAAATTGTAAAAATTTGAAGCTCTATTTTGGGGGGGAGGTCGAGCTGAGGGGAAAGCTCAAGAGTAGTCTAATTCCGAATCTGGTGGGCTGAGTGAGTACAAAACCTTGGGTAGGCTGTGTGCTCCCTGGCGGACTGAAGGACCTGGAGAACAGCCGTGTCCCGCAGGTGTTGGCTGTAGGGTGTGGGCACTCGGTTGCTCCAGAACTGTCAGTGAACTTGATGCCTGTGGCCTTGGTTTTTTGTTATTTGGGGTTTTTTGGTTTTGTTTTAATCATTTGCTACTGCAGTAAGTGAAGGTGCTCTTTATGTCACATAACAGTGCCATCCGAGTGCCTGTTAAGTGGTAGCACTAGAGTTTTGGACTCAAAGAGGGGTTCGTACATGTTCTCTGCAAGGGTCCGATAGGAAACGTGTTGGACTTTGCATGTCCTTGATCTCTGTCACAGCTGTTCCTCTCTGCCGTTAAAGCATGGAAGCAGCCATAGGCAATACAAAGTGATCGAATGTAGCTGTGTTCTAATAAACTTTACAGATGAACACTAAAATGTGAATTTTGTATAATTTTCACTTGTCAAAGGAATTCTTTTGGGGGTTTTTCTACTATATAAAAATGTAGGGGCACCTGGGTGGCTCACTGGGTTGAGCTTCTGTCTTCGGCTCAGGTTATGATCCCAGGGTCCTGGGATTGAGCCCCGCATCAGGCTCTCTGCTCAGCAGGGAGCCTGTTTCCTCCTCTCTCTCTGTGATTTCTGTCTGTCAAATAAATAAATTTTTTTAAAAAATGTAAAAACCATTCTTAGCTGTGGGCCTCACCAAACTGGGCGATGGGCTGCACTGAGTCCACAAGTCATAGGGTTTTTTGGTTCTTTCTTTTTTTAAGATTTTATTTATTTATTTGACAGACAGAGATTACAAGCAGGCAAGAGAGGCAGGCAGGAAGAGAGAGGAGGAAGCAGGCTCTCCGCAGAGCAGAGAGCCCGATGCGGGGCTCGATCCCAGGACCCTGGGATCATGACCTGAGCCGAAAGCAGAGGCTTTAACCCACTGAGCCATCCAGGTGCCCCGGGTTTTTTGGTTCTTAAAGATTTTATTTATTTATTTGCCAGAGAGAGACACAGCAAGAGAGGGAACACAAACAGGGGGAGTGGGAGAGGGAGGAGTAGGCTTACTGCTGAGCAGAAAGCCCGATGCCGGGCTCGATCCCAGGACCCTGGATCATGACCCAAGCCAAAGACAGCCGCTTAACCAACTGAGCCACCCAGGTGCTCCACACAGGTCATAGTTTCATGGCCCCTGGACTAGAAGTTAGATGTCATAAAATGCCACTAAGTAAGTGTTATTTATTGTGCCCAAAAACCTTGTTAGAAGTAAAAATAAGTTAGTGTCTATTGATTAATGCAGCACACATGCATGCATACACACACACATGCGTGTGTATGTGTGTGTATATATGTGTGTGTGTATATATATATTATATGTGTGTGTGTGTGTGTGTGTGTGTGTGTGTGTGTGCATCTTTTCCCATGGGAAATTAGTTTTGAATTCCTGAGGAGGTTGCGACTACATATTGCTGTTGTGGCCCCCTGGCACCATTCAGTGATGAACTGTATCCATTTCCAAATCACTCTGCCAGAAAGGGCAAAACTAGAGGACACTATGATATTTCACAATATTTCACAAATAAGTTCTATTAAATAGGTACCAAACTACAGACCCGAAGAGATCTAAGACTATGTTGGCTTTAACAAGATACAGATGTGTGTGTCTCTCTCTGTAAGTGTCCATTGGTCAGTGAGGGACTGGCACTCAGGTCCCTTCTACCTTGTTTTTCTGTCAACCTTGGCTTTTGCCTCATAGTCCATGATGGCTGCTCTACCTCCCACAGTCACATCCAAATTCTAGTCACCAAGAAGGGAGAAAGGGGAAAGGAGGGCACAGTTGGTTATAATTTTTAGTTTAAAGAAACCACAGCTTTTGATTTCCAGCCAAGATGGAGTAACAAGCTAGATTTATAATCTCTACTCAAACAACAACAGAAACAAAAACATATTAAATGATTAAATGATGGTTTTCAAGACGGTGGACGTGGGTGACAAAGGGATCCCTGAGAGACAGGAAACAAGTGAGGTGATTGCCATCGTCGCCCCAGGCCATGGTGCCAGATGGGGCAATCCAGAGTTGAGCACTGGGATGGGAGTCCCAGGAGCCCAGGGAGTTAGGGTTCAGAGGCAAAGTATGAGAGAGGAGGGTGCTGTGCCAACACCACTCCGGAGATCTGCGGAGGGCTCCCCCCTCCCTGGGTCTCCTCTCAGCCCTGATTACTGCATGTATGTGAGGAAACCAGCCAAGGCCTGGGAAAGAATCACCTGAGCATCTTAGAAGGACAATTGTCTAGAGCTCACAGTCAGGAATTAGCACCTCTACCCACTAGCCAGAGCAGAAAACCTTCTAATTAGTGGGTAGAATTCAGGTAGAATTCTTACAGGGTTTGGCTTCAGTAGTGAGGCAAAATGAGCCCTAGGTTAAACACTGCTCTGGTCCGACCAAAGCTTAAAATAAGACGTAAAAGGATCAAATTGTTTCCAAATGGAATGGGATGGATGAAAGATACCAAGTCCTGATCCCTGGAATCTATCAATGTTACCTTATTGGGAAAAAGGATCTTTGCAGATGCTACGTGACATTGAGAATGTTGAGATGAGGGGCTCCTGGGTGGCTCAGTGGGTGAAAGCCTCTGCTTTTGGCTCAGGTCATGGTCCCAGCGTCCTGGGATCAAGCCCCACATCAGGCTTTCTGCTCAGTAGGGAGCCTGCTTCCCCCGCCCTCTCTCTGCCTGCCTCTCTGACTGTTTGTCATCTCCGTCTGTCAAATAAATAAATAAAATCTTAAAAAAAAAAAAAGAATGTTGAGACGAAGAGATCAACCTGGATTGTCTAGGTGGACCCTGAATGCCATCTCAAATGTCCTTGTAAGAAGGAGGCAAAGAGGGCACCTGGGTGGCTCAGTCAGTGAAGCACCCAACTCTTGGTTTCTGCCCAGGTCATGATCTTAGGGCTGTGAGATCCAGTCCTGCATTTGGCTCCACACTTAGTGGGGAGTCTGCTTGGGGATTCTCTCCCTCTGCCCCTCCCCCTGCTCGTGAGTTTTCTCTCTCTCTCACTCTCTCTCTCTCATAAATAAATAAATCTTTAGGGAAAAAAAAAAAGGAGGAGGAGGAGGAGGCAAAGAGAGATTAGATTCACACAGAGGAGAAAGCTATGGGAGGAAGACAGAATCAGCGATTGGAGGGATATGGCCAATGTGGAGCGCCACCAGAAGCTGGAAAGGCAAGAAAAGATTCTCTCCTAGAGCCCCTGGAGATATCCTGCTGACAGTTTGGTTTCAGACTTCTGGCCTCTACAACTGTGAAAGAATAAATTCCTATGTTTCAAGCCACTACGTTTGGGATAATTTGATACAGTGGCACCAGGAGACTAAGACACCAAGTAACTTAACGATATTCCATAACAAGACTCAAGAATATTTATCGGAATACAAAATTATTCAGCACATAATGAGATAAAATTCACAGTGTTTAACATCCAATCAAAAGTGAACAGGCATGCAAAAGAGTTGGGGGGGGGGAAGACAACACATAATGAGAAGAAAAATCAATCAATTCAACTGACCCAGAAAAGACGCAAATGGAAAACTCGCCCCCACCCTTTCTTTTTCAGAACAGGACCTGATGCTGCTGAGGATACAGCTAACATCCAAGTTCTATTACCAAAGGATGAAATGGAGAACGTTGGCAGACAGCTGGCAGTCCCAGCCATCGTAGTAAAAATCTTGTCTCACCCGTTGTATTAGTCAGGGTTTTATAGTTGCAAACAACTGAAACAGATGTGGTCGATTTAAGCAGAAAAAGTAATGAATAAAAGGATATGGTGTATTTCACAGACTACAGAACCAGCCTTAGAAATCGAGCAGGAACAAATGAGGCCTGGCAGCAGTCGGGACCGCAGCCAAGATCTTGCCCCAGAGCCCATCTAGGGAGGACAGGGCTGGATGCCACAGCCTGCACTCTGGAGTCACAAGTCACAGGTGCAGCTGCTGCCCCTAGGAAGTTGGAACTGACACTGCTGTTGCCAACCACCGGCAAGGATGCGCCTCACCTCTGCTTCTTTGTATCCCTAGCTATAGGCTGCATCTAACTGACAGTGTCTCGGTCATAGCGTGAGCTCCACGTGCATGGGAGGCTGGGAGAGTGTCTTCAGTTTCTGTGACGGGAAGGAAGTTTTGCCTTGCATCCAGATGTACAGGAAAATAGGTCTTCTCAAAGCTGGGAGTGTGCAGAGTGTGGACAGCCTAATAATAACGGTGATGATGATGATGATAGTAGTAATTGACAAGGGTCCATTCCATGCCTTCAGATCTACCAACGTTAGTGAGCCATGAGAGCAGGGCAAAGGGGAGATCTTGGCATTAGTGACCCATCTTCGACTCCTAAGGATCTAGTTTTGCCACTCATCTAAGCTCTTCTTTGCTTCTCATTCCTAAAGAATACTTTGTAGTCAGACATATTTGAGAAGAATTATGAGATCATTAGGAAGTAAATCATCTAAATCTGTGTCACTAACTTCCTACTTTGGCTGATTTTTTTTTTTTTTTAACTAATGTTTGTTCCTCTATGGACATTCTATTGGCTACCTACTTTCGTGTCCAGGAGGAGGAAAAATAAAATCTAAAAGGGTGACAGGTAGTTAAATGTACTTTTCTATCCTTTGCACTGTGGTATTTAGTGTAGGGAATGACTTTGACCCTGTTTAAGCCCTGACCAGCTTGCTTCCTGGATGAATGAAGTCCTTCATCTGTGATGATTCTTAAGCAGGCCCTCTCATTCTCCTTGATTGAAGGGAAGTGTTAGATTAGAGAATATCTGGCTGGAAAGGCCAGTGTTTTGGACAGCTGCATTACTCTGAAGAGTGATGGAAGACCTATATGTTGTCTCAATTGCTTTATCCTTTGACGTTAATTCCTTGGACCCTTTCCACAAGGCTCTCATTAAAATACAAAATAACATAAGTGACAACATATAAAACAGTTATCACTCTAGATACCTTCGAGGAATGAATTTTTCAAGTAGTAACTAACACTTCTTTGGCACTGAAGTGTGCTTTATGCACAATTTAACCCATCATTCCTCACAAAAGCCCTGTCATAGGGTGGTCTTATTATTCCTTTTCTACAGATGAGCAAAGTGAGGGACAGAGAAGTCAATAACTTGCCCAAGGTTGCATAGCTACTAAGTGATTTAGCTGGGATTCAAACCCCCCAGTGCCCATCTCCAACACCCACCTTTTAGCCCATGTCCGTTGCTGCCTGTCATCTAGGAGAGCAGTGACAGAAATAGAACAGAGCTGGTAAATGCTGCCACAAGGGAGGAGGGATCCCAGGTCCAGTGCATGGCACATAGCCCAGGGAAGGCAGGCCTAAGTCCAGGTAGGAACCCTTCTGAAGGGACACAGAGGAAGGATTTGGAGGGCTGGTGCAGCATGAATTGCCCTTTGGCCAAGGGCCATCCTTCTTCCTGGCTAGTGGACCTTAACCCTTTTATGCAGACTTGCTCTGACTTCAGGGCTCTGCCTTCTGACTCATCAATTACCTTCATACCTAATAAAAGTGGCAGACTTTGTCTGCCACCTTGAGATCCAAGGACATAGTGGGGGTAAGAGAGCACTATCAAAGGGATACACGAGTAATCCTTAAGGAGATAAGGTAAGTCATTTGCTACCTATGGAAAGCAAAGTCAGCAATATGCATAATGGGGCAAGCTCCTGAGGACAGAGGATGAGAGCTGTTGGTGCATTGCTAGCTACGTCTAGATGTCTGGATGGAGAATCCAACTGGGGGATTTATGCCTCTGGAAGGCAAGCTCTGTGAACTGTAAGCCCCAGAGCCTTCTTGCTGGAGAGACAGATCCACAAAGTTCCACAAATTAATATTCATGAGCCCAAATATTCACAGATGTGAAGCCACAAAGGTTACCACTGCTGCTTCTGCTAGGGAATTTACTAGCCCTAAAGTTAATAATGACATTTAGTTCTGGGGGCTGTCCTTTCACAGTAAAGGTCAGACTCCAAACCAGGATTCAAATCTCATCCTGATTCTCTCTGTCCCTCCCTCCCTCCCTCTCTCTTTCTTCAGCACCCACAGTGTCTGATTCTAAATATAATTCAAGCAACCAGAAACATTAGACAATAAGTAAGGAGAACTAAAACAAAAGAGCATCGAGCAATCCTTTGGTTTTCCCAACAGATCATACAATGGTGGAGAAATGCAGGAAAGCTTCTGCCAAATCCATCACGCCATGACTCCAGTTTCCCAATTCTTTCATCATCAGAAGAAAGTCAGTCAGGTACTATCAGCAGAAATAGACTTTACAAGTAGTCATGCAAACACCGCACTGTGATTTAAGCCTTTTTAAAAACCCAGACTTATGGCACTTAGACTGATAACAGATTATATCTCGAAAATGTCTTCTCTCTGCATCCTGTCTTTTGAAGAAGCGCAGGAACTCGTAATGTGGTTAGTCTATTTATAAATTTCTGGCCTTATTCATCTTCTAGAATAAGAAAAAAATTAAAACATTAACTGGTTAATACCATAATTAGGAACAACACAAATTACAAAATAGCAAAGTGGAAGGTAATTTGGGGATTAAAATAGACTTTGGCTTTCACAATTCATAAGATTTTGTATCCAGACAGGCTGGCATTTGTGTGAGGGGGGGTGGGGAGGGAACAAGGGGGGTGGAGGGGCGAGACTTCCAGATTTAGAGTGCATAATCCCAAAGGAAAGCCATTCTTTTTTTTTAAATGTTGGTGGGATTTGCATGATTTAAATTCTTTTTATTTTTTTAAATTTTATTTTTAAAAAATTTTTAATTTTTATAAACATATAATGTATTATTAGCCCCAGGGGTACAGGTCTGTGAATCGCCAGGTTTACACACTTCACAGCACTCATCATAGCACATACCCTCCCCAATGTCCATAACCCTGCTGCATGATTTAAATTCTTATTTTATTAATGTTTTACAGGAAGTGTGGAGAGTAAAGACAAGGATGGAGTAAGGGAAAGGAAGAAAAGCATCCTTCAAGTTCCTTGAACTACTGAAGAATGTGCTGGAATAGGAAAGTTCAGTAAAAGTATCATGTCCCTATTACCAGGGAGAGCTGAGTGGAGAGATGCGACAGGGACAAGGCAACTCTTTAGGTGTGGTAGAAGTGACTGCCCACAGAGAATTAACCATACACCATGCAATGTAGCTGCTACACAGTTGGGCAGATGAAAAGCTGGATCTCCAGAATGTACTTCCTGGCACATGAGTAGGAACGTGTATACCCCTTCTCTGGCCTGAGTGTCTCTTCCTCCCCAGTAGGGAAGGGAGACCCTATATACCATGCAGGGATGGTAAAACTGTTGGGCAAGACTCTTTAAGAAGAGAAAGGGGTTTTTTTTGTTTGTTTGTTTTTGTTGTTTGTTTTTTTTGCTGGTGGTTGATTAATCAGAGTGACTTCTTTGACTTTGGGGCAGTAGCATCGTATTCTGGAGATAACATAATCTATACCCAAAACTCTTAAAAGGCATGGGAGAGTGAAGACAAGGCCTCTTTAGGACCTAGACTAGTAGGAAGAGTACTATGTGGGTTCTTGTCTCAGGGTAAGAGCACAAAACAGCTAATTCTATACCACCACAAATGAACTGCCACAGATAAACGAGACCTTGGCTTTTTCCATTCACATTAAAAATTCTCATTTCCTAGCTTATACTACTAAATCTAAGGTCAGCTTAATCACAGGTTGGGATACTATTACTGTGTTTCCACAGTTAGGGTGAGAAGCTATATATATTTTTTTTTTGAGAAGCTATATTCTTTTTCTTTTTTTGTTTTTAAAGATTTTATTTATTTGACAGACAGAGATCACAATTAGGTAGAGAAGCAGGCAGAGAGAGGAAGGGAAGCAGGCTCCCTGCTGAGCAGAGAGCCCGATGCGGGGCTCGATGCAGGGCTCGATCCCAGGACTCTGGGATCATGACCTAAGCCGAAGGCAGAGGCTTTAACCCACTGAGCCATCCAGATGCCCCGAGAAGCTATATTCTTAATAGGCTTTTTTTCCCCCAACTAAATGGATTTGAATAAGCTGAACGCCTAAAAACTAGGGACTCTTTTCATTATTTTATTGGGGGCAACCCTTAAAACTTTTACTGCCATTTTTTTTAACTTACAAAATTGTAAGGGATGAAATGGACAAGGGGAAGTCATTACACGGATCATAGAAACAGTCAACATTTATCTAATTTTATTATTGAGCAAAGACAGCTAAAGGGGGTGAGTTCTTTTAAGAAGAACCTCAATGTGTTTAAAGTGAAATACTACACTGGCCTCTTTTTTCCTGAATTGGAAAAAAAAAGGGGGATATATGGAATTGAACAAGATGGGAAGGAATGTGTCCATTAAACAAACACCCACCATTTGTATAACAGTTCTGTCAGAGTGGAGTCAGGCAGGGATCACTGGTTTATCTTTGACAGTGGTCTCATGTTTTAGGTACCTAGAGTGACATTATATAGCTGGCTGATGGCTCGGTATAGTGAGTGGATATAAGTTTTACTTTCAATTCACAGTAAATGATAACGAGCACAGATTTAGAATTTTCTTTGTACATCTTCTGTACCCAAACCATTCATTGCTCTGAAGCTTGCACTTTAGGGGAGAAAGTTGGATTCTTCCATAACTTCTTTGTGAATTTGCACCAACCCAAGAGGTGGTTTTCTTAGTAGAGAAAAATATTCAATACTAAATAGGAAACTGACATCTTGAAAAACATTTTACAATGGTGACAGGTGTTTTGATTCAGGAATAGGCTCTTTAACACATCAAAAGCATATTCTCCCCCTACTTTTATTTTGTTTTGTTTTTGTAAAGATTTTATTTATTTATTTGACAGAGAGATAGAGAGCCCAAGGAGGCAGAGCAGGAGGCAGAGGGAGGAGAAGCAGGCTCTCCGCAGAGCAGGGAGCCCAACATGGGATTTGATCCCAGGACCCTGGAATCATCACCTGAGCCAAAGGCAACCTCTTAACCAACTGAGCCACCCAGGTGCCCTCTCCCCCCACTTTTAAAGATTTTATTTTTTTAAGTAATCTCTACACTCAAGGTGGGGCTTGAACTCACAACCAGAGATCAAAAGTTGCATGCTGTACCAACTGAACCAGCCAGATGCCCCTGCACATTATCCCGTTAGGCATTACCTTTTGCTTTTTTTTTTTTTTTTTAAGATTTTATTTATTTATTTGACAGAGAGAGAGCACAAGCAGGGGGAGCGGCAGGCAGAGGAAGAAGCAGGCTCCCTGCTGAGTAGGGAGTCCAACTCTGACTCCGGGGCTCAATCCCAGAACCCAGGATCATGACCTGAGCCAAAGGCAGACGCTTAACAGACTGAGCCATCCAGGTACCCCAGAAGCATTACCTTTTGTTAAGCAACAGAATGATATTTTTTTGCTTGAAGTAGTGCTTCCTTCTATACTTGAAGGTTTTCTTGGTAGATATTACTGTCTCTTCCAATATTTATTCGAAATTCCTCCCTACCTAGATTTTTCTTAGAGGCTGTCTTAGAAGCCCCAACCCCCCTAAGAAACAGCCCAGTGGCTGAGACTTTGGAGGATGCAGAACTGAGAATTCTAGGTGAGCACAGATAACCTGGATTGGGAGGTTTGAGTTCAGCCCTGCAATGCTTAATTAACTGGCGCTAAAACGTGTCTCCTCACCTTCCAAGTTTCCTGTAAGCTGCTATCTCAATACCAAGAGCCATTTTGCCATTGACCGAGTCCCGGTATTACTGAAGGGGCCCGGCCATCTCACAGTCTTGGTGTTCCTGAGATCGCCCTCCAGCTGCCCAGTGTTATCCCGATAGGTAGGCACTTCTGCGCTTTGTCGCCCCTCCCGCTCCAGCGCCTGCCTCTCCGGCGATTCCTTGGCCCCAGTCTGCAGGGTGCATGCCTGCAGCTAGCGACGGTACTTGTGAATCTCGCGGCGCCTGTGGTCCCGATGGCCTCAGTGCCTGCTAGTTCAGGTTGGCAAACTTGGACTTGTACATTCCTCCACTGACCCAGCAGCCAGGGACTCATACTGAGCGCAGATCTCGCTCCATGCGGAGCTCAGGTCTGGTTTGGCCATGGCCATGGCCACCTCCACAGTGGCCTGCGACGACGCCTGCCGCGTGGCCAGCGGCTTGGCCACCTCCTCCTCTTACACCCGGCGCACGAAGGCCAGCTAGTTCAGCAGAGACTCCAGCTTCTTCTTCAGGTCCAGGCGGGCCACCGAGATGCCATCCATTTTACGCTCAACGGGCCCGACGCTCTCCTCTTCCAAGTGTAACCGCAGCAGCCGCACCTCTTCTCCCAGGCCCTGGAGGCAGCGAGGCCTGCGCATGCGCCGAGCATGCCTGCTCCTGCTGCGCACGCAGCTGGCGCCGGAAGACCTCGTGACGCGCGACGGGCCTGCCTGCGTGGTGCTGCCCCAGTGCCGCCAGCTCGGCTTGGCGCGCGCTTCTCCCTCTCTGGCAGGTGCACCTCCACAGGCAAAGTAGCATTGAGGTCTTGCAACTGCTCCTTCCATGGGTGCGGATGATCCTGGGTCCGTTGGTGTGCGCAGCCGCCTGTGAACGCCGTAGGGCCTCTGGCGGTAGGCCAGGCTCAGGCCCAGGCGGAGCGACGAGGCCACAGCGCCGCGGGGCAGGGACTGCGAGCGGCCCTGCCCCCAGCGCTGGAGCGGCGTGAGGACAGGCGAGGGCCATCTCCGAACACCTTGTGGTAGCAGGAGGAGGCACCCAGGTAATGGACCCTTTTACAGCTTCCTTCTGCATGCTCACCTGCCGTTCTCTCCTGTCAGTGTGTCTGTCTCTCTCTCGTTTGGAGTTCTTGCCAGCCCTGAAGCTTTGCTCTGTCGTTTTCACGTCAGCTCCCTCTCTTTCTCTCTTTAGCTTCACCACTGGCCCTGGCTCCCTGACTGTAATCATACTCAAGTTCCTCTTATCCAAAACTAGCCAACCAGACAAGAAACCAGACCGATAGACACACACACACACACACACACACACACACAACCACACAACCACTTTCCCTCCATTCTGCTGGCCCCTCTAAGCAAGTGCCTCCCCTATTTCTATTCATCACAGAGCTTCTTTAAAAAGTCATCTTTGTCAACTGCTTCCATCCGGATACCACTCCCTCGCTCCTTAATTGTAAGCTGGCTTCAGCTCTTATCGCTCTGTAATTTTTTAAAGGTCACTAGTCACCTCGTTACCAAATGCAGTGTTCCTTTTTATCCTTATAGCTTAATCACTAAAGCCTGTATCCTTTAGCCTAATCACTATATGATTGACCCTGTTCCCTCATGCTAATCACCTCCCCACGCCTGTGAAATTCTCACCTCCTTAGGCTTCCCTGATAATAATTTCTCATATCTCCTTTTATCCCTGTGTCTCCTTGTCTTCTTTTCCAGCTTGAAATATAAGTTTCCCCTAAGAATCTGCCCTTGGCCCTCTACTCCATCCTCACTTCTGTATGGTTTCTTGGGGAGCCCATTCAGCCCCCTGGCTTTACTTCTTCCTTGTTTGTGACTCATTTCTGAAACCCCGTATCTAGTCCTCTGACAGCTCCTCTTTGGAAGTTTCCAGCCATCTACCAGGGTGTTGCTCTTAACAGACTCAAATCTAAGTCAATATTTCCTTTCCTGAACATTTACTTCTTCCCATTTCTGTTAATTAAGATCTTTCTAATTGCATCAGCTCAAAACTTTGCTAGAATCTTTAATCCTCCCCTTTCTTCTGTCCCACATCTGATTAGTGGTCAAGTTCTATTTTATTCGAAACATGTATCTTTTGTGTTCATTCTTTCCTTTTTATTCCTGCTAATACCCGCTAGTTCAAGATCTGGCTTCCTTCCACTTCCTTTAAGGATAGTCACCTAGTAAGGTTTCCCTGCTTCCAGTCCTACTCTCCTGAGCTGCCCCTTATACTCTGACACAGCACTACCATGTTAATTCCTGAAGCACCCATTGAAGCTGGTTGTTTCCCTGCTCAGACACTTTTAGTAGCTGCCTAATACCTAAGGCATGAAGACTCGGATGCACACAACACAAGTAGGACCCTCTACCTCTAACTCCAAACTACCTCTCCAGTTTTATTTCCTATGAGGTTCCTCCCCCCCCCCCATCAGTTTTAACTTTGGCCACCAACATATAAGCACATGCTATAGTTTTTTTTTTTTAATTTTTTTTATTTCTTTTCAGCGTAACAGAGTTCATAGTTTTACACCACACCCAGTGCTCCATGCAATGCGTGCCCTCCACAATACCCACCACCTGGCTCCCCCAACCTCCCACCCCCCGCCCCTTCAAAACCCTCAGGTTATTTTTCAGAGTCCATGGTCTCTCATGGTTCATCTCCCCCCCAATTTCCCTCAACTCCC